>PVKV010009254.1:0-82330 GCA_004027835.1 Alouatta palliata | reverse complement strand
GTAATAATCTCTGATGATGGTTTGAATTTCTGTGGAATCTGTGGTGATATCCCCTTTATCAGTTTTTATTGCATCTATTTGATTATTTTCTCTTTTCTTTTTTATTAATCTGGCTAGTGGTCTGTCTATTTTGTTGACCTTTTCGAAAAACCAGCTCCTGGATTTATTGATTTTTTGAAGGGTTTTTCGTGTCTCTATCGCCTTCAGTTCTGCTCTGATCTTGGTTATTTCTTGTCTTCTGCTAGGTTTTGAGTTTTTTTGATCTTGCTCCTCTAGCTCTTTCAATTTTGACAATAGGGTGTCTGTAGAACATTCTTAAGTATTGTGGTAGATTGCTAAGAGTTCCGTATGTCATTATGTCATTTCCATAGCAGTATCTGAATCAAGAAAATGATAATTAAGGGAAAATTAAAAATAAAAAGGCTATGGTTAAAATCTTAAAGTAGCAGGTGCATGCTTTATGCCAGCTATCATACATTAAAAAAAAGTTCATATGTTTTCTATCTAATTCATAAAACAGTCATTAGAGATATTTAGTAATTTTCCTCATTTTATAAATAAAATTAAAAATTATCGTATAACTTTGCTAATGCAGTAAAGCTAAGAAGTTGGCAGAACCTGGATTCAAAACTGGTAAATGTGCTGTTAGTCATTTTGTAAAATCTATTCCAAATTGCTAATGTAAGGGTTGAGGGGGCGTCCCCAGCTCCCTGATTTGAAGAGGTTCTTAGCCTTGCTAACCGCAAGACTGGGGAAAGAGGCCCCAGAGGTACAGTGAGTTTGCCATTTCAATAAAAACTGTGAACTCAAAGAGTTTTGTGGAAAAGCAATTTATTAGGCAGAGAGAGAGAGCGTGCGAGAGCTCCCAGGCTGCCGTGGGAGGGCCTCCAGGGAAAGAATCCATATAGGGAGGGAGCAGCAGTATTTTAGTTGTTGAGTTTTTCCCTCCCCATTCATGTTCTCATCCAATAAGAAGAGTTCTTTCAAATGTCCTCTGGAGTGATTGATCTTTGACTCTGATATTGGATTGGCTACTTGGATCAGGACTCTGAGTTAGAGCCCCCTCCTCCCAGAGCTTTCCCGGTGTTTTGAGACAAAGGAGATTCACCTGGGTTTCTTCACCTAGACCCCCTGCGGAAACGCAAAGAACTTTGTATTTCCCAATGGAGGCGTGGAGCCAGGAAACTCCTGCCTTTGAAACTATGACCTTGGCAGTCCCAGGAAGAAAAGATTTTCTTTAACACAGTTCCTCAGTAAGATTCACAGATAACACAAGAAATTACCCACAGTGTATTTGCCCCAAACAGATGTCTGAACAGAGTTTCTGAAGATGACATAATGAAAAGAAAAAAAATTATCAGTAGTCAAAATATACCAATTAAAGAGAGGAGGAGAAAAATAAAAGTTGGATATGAAAAGGGAAAAAGATACTCAACTAGAAAATAATAAAATAGATAAAGGATGATGATCTGGTTAAGCTTTGTGTTCCCACCTAAATCTTCCCCTGAATTGTGATCTCTATAGTTCCCATAATCCACATGACTAACAAGTGGCACCAGGTGGAGTTAATTGAATCATTGGACCAGTTTTCCTCATGTTGTTCTCATAAGTGAGTGAGTTCTCATGAAATCTGGTAGTTATTCCTCTGCAGTTCTCCTTCCTGCTGCCTTGTGAAGAAGGTGCCTTGCTTCCCTTTCCCCTTCCCCCCTAGTTGTAAGCTTCCTCTTGATCAGCAGTCCAATGCTGTACATCTGAGCTATACTACCCCCTCATGATTGTAAGTTTCCTGAGGCCTCCCAAGCCATACTGACTATGAGTCAATTGAACCGCTATCCTTTATAAGTTACCCAGTCCCAAGCAGTTCTTTGTAGCAGTGTAAAAACCAACTAATACAGATAATTATCCCAGTTTTTTTTTTGCCCTGCAAAACTACCTGATAAAAATTATAAATTTGTAAAAATAAAAATGTAACAAAACGATAACTGGACTTCCATTTGGTGCTGTGTGGACTGACTACTCTGAAAGACACTCTGGAACAAAATTATATCTTGTATAAATCACAGTCCATCTGTGCTCTGACAGGAACTCTAGAAGCCTTCCAGCAAACAAACAGAAAATAGTTGACACAGAAGAATAGTAAGCATTAAGCTAACACAAAGTCATTTGGTTTGTCTGGTTGGTTTTGGAAAGAAAATGCAGTGGATATAGAATCTAAATCCTGGCAGGGATGAATGGTTTTTCTTATCCTGAGACCTCAAGGTAAGCCAGTAAGCTGGAAGGTGCTCAGATGGTCACAGGTTAATAGGATTATTTGGCTCAGGGAGAAGCAAATGCAAATCCTCTCTGTAGAGAACTAACTGCAAAGTTAGCCCTCAAGATTCTCACAAATAAAGATGAATTAAATATGATCTTAAAATCAAAGATCACCCTAGTTCTCAAAAAAATTAGCTACAATGAGTAAAAGTTGGCCGAAACAACATTCAGAAGTTTTAGTTTCCAATCCCAAATAATTTTAGATATTGGAATAACCAGGAACAGTAGATAAAATTTTGACATTCGGTAGGCAACTAGAAATAAAAGTAATTTAGGAGACAATAATGTATGAGTGATAAAGATTTCATTTTACTGAAAAATATCTAGTTTTTTTTTTAAACAATAAATACACATTTCAAAAAGAGGAAATAAGTATGGTTGGGGCAGAAATTGAGGAATAATCAGGAGAGTATGGTGTTGCGGAAATCAAGGGAGAAATTCTAAGTGGAAAAGTGTGGTCTATAGTGTCGTGAAGTAAAAACTCAAACACATGGGCAGGCCATCAAATTCAATACTGAAGTGAGTTTATTTTGTCTCTCATCTGAATGCCCTGTGTGGAGGCTCCTGTATCTGCCATTAAAAGCAGCCACAGTAGGAAAGTATGAGAGTGGGGAATTATTGAATTTTCCTTTTCAATATTACTGATAGTAGGAAGAAAAGAAAAAAAATGAAAAATTATCTAAATATATTATTCCAAGCCATTAGAGGAAATCTTGGTGTTATTTAGGCATGATATTGCTTTGCTTTGTAAATGGATGGTTTTTATTCATTCGTACTATAGCGTCTTTTCAAGGCCAGTATCTTTTTCTTTTATTCCCAAAGGATAGCTGTGGCTCTCCCTATTGCTCATAAGTAGTTGCTGCAACAGCCAGGAGCTCTGTCAACACAGGTCTTTTTGTTTTAGAAGTCCATATAAGGCAGAAAGTCAATACCATAGTTTCCAAAGACAATTTTCATTGAATTGCCCATTGCTGACGTTTTTCTTTTCAACCTCTTTTTATTCAGATCGATTTTTAAATTCTTTTTTATTTCAAAACTCTTGAAATAATTGCATTACATTGCTTGCAAACTTTTCTAAAACTGAAAGGAAAATGAATATGAAAAGAAAAGTCAACTGAGAGTTCATTTAAAAGGATCATCAAACCACCTACAGAACTGACATTTCTCAGAGAAAACATGAGAATGTTTTAGGTGGCTCACCCTGACAAAAATTTAAGAAAAATATATATTGCTAATCCATTACCTTTGGATATGATTTCTGGAAAATTAATGAATGTAAATATTGAAGAGTGAAGCACATTTTAAATATTAAGGACATCTTGTAGAGAATTACTAAGAGAATAAATTTTTTTCCTGATGTGCAGTGTTATCTAAATCAATCTCCAGGACTAAACTGAAACCTTTCTGTCATGTTCTGAGCAAGGGATTCAGGAGACTTAAAATGACAGCTTTAATTTAATATTGTGACAAAAGCATTCATCTCCAAAAACTGTAGACTTCTCTTGGGCCTACATTTTTATACGCAGCTTTTCCAACTATTTGTTCTTTTAACGTTTGAGATTGCAGGGCTAAGTTTTGTTTTCATACCTAATGAACAACAACAACAACAAGCTTCCATGGTACTAAACCACATCAGATGAATGACTGAATTTTCCTAATTATTAGTATATTGCAGTATCACCTCTGACATACATGTTATCATTTTAAAGTGGTAAGAACTAAATTTTAGGACATTCTCAAAGAATATGACTAGATATTTTAATTTAAATATTTTCATGAAAGTAGTGTTTGACTCATATTATCTGTTTAACAAATGTTTGGGTATCTTTTGTGTGTCAGGCAATGTAATTGATGCCTTTGATAAAATAGAAAAGAAGACCAGCATGGCCCTTGGTCTAATAGGATTTAAATCTAATCAATATGAATTAAAAAGTTTTCTGTAGATTTCCAAAGTTATGTGAAATCAGTAGATAATGGTGAGAGAATGAATGAACATAGGTATATGTAAATGTATATTCAGATAATAAAGAAGCATTATTTCATCAGTTTGAAAACATTATCTGTCTTTTAGCATTTAGCTATAGTCTACAATCTATTTACAATTAGCTGGTGGACAAATATTTATTTAACGTCCATTATAATAAAAAGGAAACTGTACTAAGTGCTACAGGAACTATTAAAAGAAAAAAAGATGCAGCTCTCAGGGGTTAGAAATAGATATTATATTATGCATGAATAATACAAGTAGTAGCTGTCAATAGAATTTAAAGGAGGAAGATGTTGTTTTACCCAGGATGATGAGAGCAGTTTAAAAAAAAAAAGAAGTATGATTTGATATGTCTCTTCAAGAATGGGTAAAATTTCAGTATATGGAGAGAAAACCAGTAGCCATATATGGATAAAAAGGCAGGAGGATAAAATGATATTTTTCCCCTAATAGTTGGATATTTTGTGGATGAGACAAAAATTGAACACTAATTTTTAACAGGAATTCTGTAAAATTACCTATTTCCTTGAATGTGTTTAAATTGAAACACATTTTTAATTAGAAGTTTAAATAGCATTGAGCTATATAATTTTTAAAGATTCTTAATATAAATATTAAATATGGCCAATGGAATTCGAATGCATTAGCAACTTGATAATCACTATGATGTATTTTTTAAAAATGGTCATGTTTGTCTTTAACAGCCAGAAATTATAAATTATTTTTCTCCGTGAATCCAAATTTTCACTACACTTCCCCTTGCAGGATTTTAGATTAATGTGACATATTTCATTATTGAAATTATTTTGTTGACATCCTACTTTTTCATGGTTCTCAGTAATTCTTTTGAATTTCCTTTGACCATTAGACTCTGAATCTCAAAACTTGTGAATTAAATAATTGTTATAACATTAGTACACAACTGATCAAAACTATATACATTTATATTTAAATTGTGACAAGTTTATAACAAAATATTATTTATAATGCATGTGTTAATGAGATCAATGAGGTTTATTTAGCTAATTTCAGTACCATGGATGAATATTAATTATTGTTAGGAAAAGATATGTATCAGTATTAATTCAGTCCTTTTTTTTATAAATGTGAGTGGTGAGAAAAATTATTTAAACGAATAAGTAAATGAAAATAAAATTTGTTGTAAAATAGCAATGCCACTTAATTTTTTGAAATCCTTCAGCTTTATATGTTAAAATTTGATAGATATGTATCATCAAAAGTCATTTTTATTAATCAATCAGATTATACTCAGGGCTCACACAAGAGATTTGCTCTATAAAAAGACTCAGGATGTTGAAAAATAATACATTTCTTTTAGAAAATATGAAAACAGTAATTGTAAGAGAAAGTTAACTGGGAATTGGGAAATGATAAAGGAAAGTCTATATATCTATTAAGGATATGTTATCATGTGGACTAATTTTAGGAAAAAGTTAACCACTGAGGCTCTGAAAACTGATTTCCTTAAAGTTGTGCCAATATTTTAAAGTCCTTGAAATGCCTTTGTGAATCCAAGGGACTGCCCATACTTGAGTTTGAAGACTGTAAGAACATATTTTGGGACCATATAGCCTTGGGATAGTGAGTAATTTCAAGAGAATGTTAGTGAAGGAAAAACCTGAAATCTGGGGAATTGAGCAAATAAAGTTTGAGTTGGGAGGAAGAGTAATTCTCAAGACAGCGGTGACTGCGCTTGCAGGTCTAGTAGATAGATGAGCAAGAACCTTATGTACTGTAAGAAGGAATTGCAAGAAGTTTTGTGCCATCTGAAGTAGAGTGTGAAAGACAAAAGGTATTGAATAATGTGCCTAGAGAGGTGTTTGAAAACAGATAAAGTCAGCCTTGTAAGTTAGGCTATGAAAGACAGACTTACCTGTGGACATTAGTAAACTACTAAAACGTTTTTAGCAGAGATAGTTATTTTGTTTTTGTCTTTTTAAGACATTGTTGCGGCAATATGGAAAATATATACCAGGGTATATGAGATAACAGGAAATCTTTTAGCAGATGCTTGGTGTGAAAAATAAAAAAAAAAAAAACGATAGTTGGTTGAAATAAGCTGATGGCAAAAAAGATGGAAACAATTAAGATTGAGGAATATGAAGAATACGAAATTGCCCAACATGAAAATTAATAGGGAAGGGTGAGGAAAACTAATTTTTTTTTACTAATATTATTGGGAAGTCAAAATGAGACCAGATATGGAGCTTTGGATGTAAGTTGAATGAATAGTGATTCTCTTCCCTAAATATTTGAAAGTATTTGAAACCGTTTAAGCGGTAAGAGCAATATGATAGAAATGGCATTTTATGAACGTTGACATTATTACAACATGCTGCTACAATTGAACTAGAAGAGTCTTGGGGGAAGTGAGTGCATCTTTAACTGAGAATAGCATGAACTGTGCTACATGCAAGGAATAAAAAGAACAGTTTTGATTTAGTGACTGTTACAAAATAAAGGATGAAATGATATGAATTCAACCCTTCAGGAATTTATTTTTTCTATTTTAATTATGTGCTGGTCATTGCCTTTGCACAGAGCCATGAACGAGACAGCTTCTGTAACCTAATGAAGCTTAAGGTCTGGTGGATAAGAAAGCCATTAAATGTTATCTGTCCATATATTTACAATGGCAATGTGTCCGATGAGAAAAATACTAATAAAAGTTGTCATGAGAACTGGTAACAAAAGGGCTTAAATATTTTGGAGAATTGAGAAGGGCAATTAAGGAAGTAAAAGAATGAGATATCTGGAGGGAGATATAGGCTCAAATATTCCTTAAGTCATAACTAAAATAGAAGGAGCTGGTATTACTAGACACATGGAAATTAGGAGCAGAGATTCTTTTAAAGAGAAAAAAATAGTTGATTTAATTTTATAATGTATGAAGTGATATTAGTGGGTCAACACAGAAATATGAATTAGATAGTTGGATATGGAGGACTAGAGCTTAAAAATGGATTGAATGCAGGTGTCTTGCAAATGAAGGGTGTTGTGTTAAACCAGGGCATGTAAACTCTCAGAAAAAACATAAAACTTTTAATGTAAAGCAATAGAAATTATTTAAGAAATAGTTTTCCAGATAAATACATATATGGTAGTAGAAAGCACATTTCTCATGAATTTTTAAGAAATACTGTTTCTTTGAATTCTATATCCAAACATTGTATTTTTCCATTCTCTTTGTGAAAGACATATTTACTGTCTTTAAATATAAGGAATATTGCAGTAAACAAACAAATTAAAAATACTACAAGGAATAATTCATTTTTAATAAAGTTTAAACTTTAAATCAGTAAATTAGATTCATCTTGTGAAGTTTAAAATATTTAGAAAGAAGAATTAGAAAGTAAAGTAAAAGACACCTTCTGGCTAACATGTATTAACTGACTGGATTTACTCTCCTGTCTAAAATAACTTTTTTAAACTTTAAAAATGTAAGAACCAGTTATTTTCAGATACTTAGGAAATCAGGAAACTTAGAACATCGAATCCTGTAGGAGGGAAAAGTAGAATTCTCATACCTTGCTAGTGGCAGTTTAATGTGATACAGTCAGTTTGGAAACATGTTATCAGTTTCTCACATAGAAAAATTCATATACCTTCGTAGCAGTTCATCCATTCCAATCATAAGTCTTCATTCAAGAAAAAAATTTAAAAATGCCCATATGATGATTTGTTGAAAATTATTCATTATAACAGGTCTATTTGTAATAGCCAAAAATTGGAAAACAGCTAAATGCTCAACAGGATAAATAATGTTATGTCCACACAGTGGAATATTACTCAGCAATAAAGTTGATGCCCTCAAAACAGATATGAATCTTACCATAATTATCTGAGTAAAATAAACCAAGGAAAAGTTGACATATTATTGGCTTTATTTATAAAAATTATTTTAAAATGTAGACGATATATAGTAACAGAAAGCAGATCAGTGGCTGCTTGCGGTTTAGGGAAGGTACAAGTAAATTAAAACAGAGGGGCAAATTCTAGGCAGTCTTAAATGTGTATATTTACGATGTGTTACTGACATTTTGGCAGGATAATTCTTTCTTAGGCAGGTAAGAACTGCAGTAGTTTTATTGTTTCTTGTTTTCTCCTACTAAACATCAGTGTTGTCATTTACTTATAACTCACATAAATAAATTTTTTTCTGTATTTTCAAATGCCCCAAGAAATCACCTCTTAAGAATAAGGATATGAGGAGAGAGTACCACCTAACTCACCTGAAAAAAATCTATAGAATACCCTTGCAATTTCCTTGAATAAATGTGAAATATTTTTTGGAACAATTTGTTTAATAACCAGAATTAAACATTTACTAAGAAAGCGTTGATATTGTTTAGTTCCTTGGGATGTAGTAAATGTTATAGTAGTAAATTTCTCATTGGAGCTGAGCCTGTCAAAAGTTGTATTCTAATCCTAGAAGCAACATTATTAGCTTTTTTTTTTTTTTTTTTTTTTTTTTTCTGATTCCGGGTTACTCTTTTTTAACAAAGTATAAACACTTTTCCATATCTGAGTATTCTGCTAAAGTGCTAACACTTTCAAGAATGTGCTACCCTCTTTAAAATGTGTAACCTTTTTAAAAATGTAGAATTTAAAATAGGATTGTGTTACAATATCAGATTATGTGTTTATCATAATTATAAATTATAAATAAATTTGTTTTCTTCAAAATTAAATTTTAAGGCATTTTTAAATTGCTGTCTAAAACTTCAAAGCATGTCCTCTTTATGCTATTCAATACAATAACTCACTAGTGATAGGTAGTCATTTAGTAATGGAATAGTGGCTGCTTTTACTGAGAAACTAAATATTTAATTTAATTTAAATAACTCAATGTGGTTTGTAGCTACCATATCGTACAGTGCATTTTTAGAGTGACTGGGCAGTTGTAACCATTGAGAATTACATGATCACTCTCTATTAATTCTACTGAACCACTTACTCTATTTTTAAAATACTGTAGACAACTTTAAATTAGTGGAATTGAGAAAAGTTTGTGTTTTGTTCAGTGAGAACGTGAGAAAGAAACAAGAAATAATGGCAGGAAAAAAATGTGTACATTGTCATTTTTCTTTCTTTCTTTTTTTTTTTTTTTTTTTACATTGTTCAAAATACGCCACAAGTTGGCAAAATTGTTTAACTGTCACAAATGAGCATTATATTGATGTGCCCTGGAAGAAATATTAGCTGAACAGGTTTTCACTACTGTAAGTTGATTCTTAATTAGTCTCAACCAGTATGGTGATCAACAATGTGTAAATATTTGAAGTTTATTTATCTTTTTGAAAAACAAGATCGTAATGATGCCTTTGTTACTCAGTAAAGACTGGCGTTAATATCCTCCAGTTAATATACTCCAACACTAGTGGACTCTGGAGCGGGCAGAGTCCAGTAGTGTTGACTACGTCCGCTCCCTTGCTAACACTTGAAACCTGTACTGTAATTGTGACTTACTGGCTGCCACTTCATTGGTGAATTATTGATTTGTAGATTAGGATTGCAAGAGTAGGGACAGAATTCTCATGTAGAAAATGCAGTAAACTGGGCGCGGTGGCAAACGCCTGTAATCCCAGCACTTTGGGAGACTGAGGCAGGTGGATCATTTGAGGTTAGGAGTTTGAGACCATCCTGATAAACTTGGTAAAACCCCATCTCTACTAAAAATACAAAAAAAAAAAAAAAAAAAAAAAATTAGCCAGTCGTGGTGGTATGAGTCTGTAGTCCCAGGTACTCAGAAGGCTGAGGCAGGAGAATTGCTTGAACCCAGGAGGCGGAGGTTGCAGTGAGCCGAGATTGTGCCACTGCACTCCAGCCTGAGCTGCAGAGCGAGACTCGGTCTCAAAGAAAAAAAAATGTGATAGAAGAATGAATGAAAACTCCAACTTTCAGTGGGTAATTGAACTCACTATACTTAAAATAAGTCTGATATTCCAAGCTACTACTATATAATGAAGGATTATAGCTATATAATGAACATAGAGAATCTGAGACAGAATCAGTTGTTTATAGCTATAAGGAAGGAAAAATAGAAGCATTTAATATATTATAGATTCCTTTGCATGATTTATATTTGTTTGACTGAAAGTACCTGTGGCATCTGAAATGAAAAATGCAAACTTAGTTGTGATACTATAAATTCATTTTTACTCTGTTAATAAATATGTATGCATAAATACAGAGTAATCAATGAAATAATTTTATGCTTCTGTTTGAGAACCTCGTCTTATGTAGTGACATGGTTTAAAGGGCAGTTTTTAAACTAAAAGATTATTACTTTTTCTGAATAAAAAAATGATTCTTCTCACTAAAATGAGATCAAATAATAAGTAAAACTATACACTGCAAAGTTATAATATTATGACGATCATGGTGAATTTCTGAAGCTCTCTTCACTAACTTCTTTAACTGGGTTTGTAATTTTCCTCCATATTATAGCAGACAGATGCAGCTGTTGAAAGAAGACTTGGAGAACACATTGTGGCTTATCTAGCACAAGTGTGCTAAGTGTTCCTTGGACTCTATTAGTGATTTCCATATTCAGCATATAACTTTGGGGAGTATCTTATGCTGCTTTTGAACGTAATCACAATTTTTTGAAGTGTGCTCAATTTATAAAATTAAACAGCTGTTCCATCCAGGGGAATTGGGGATAAATGAGCACATGTTATCTCTGGAAATGGTTGATACAGCCCTAGATAACATTTTTCTAAAGAGATGCAAACTTTCATTTTAAATCATGAATCCACCAATCAAACAATTTCATTGATGATCTAGTTTGAAGGTATTCAGTATGAACATGTTTGTCAAAGCTGGCAAATACATTTAAATATATTCATAGGTCACGATGAGTGTAAAAAAAGATGTCTAAGTTTCTAGGTATTATGGCTATGACTTCTTGGCCCCTTGAAATATAAGAGGAAAACGTGACTGTTTCTTTGTAAGCATTAGAATCCAATTACATACTCTGAGTGTTGAGGAACCTTGACCAAAGTTATTTATGCAGTTTTGCTATTAGGAACCTATAGATTCAACTGGGGGAAGTTGAAACTATTTAAATCTGGATTAGTTCGAGAATGTCAGATTGGAATATGGAGTGATTTTCCCCCAAACCCGACAAATAATAACCTATAGGAAATATGTTATAATATGTATATATTTACTTAAAAATAGTTTAATCAATCGTTACCACTGGAGATTAGAAACCAACTCATTCCGCCTCAGAAGTCACAACTCGTGGGTAACAATTGTAGTTAGTTTACTATTTTATTATCATAGATTATCATTTACAGAGAGTTGTATTTTTATTTGGAATATTTTAGAATAAACACAAGGCCATATGCAAGATAACCAAATACTCTGTTAGAAGTTATTTTTAAAAATTAATGGTACAGCTTGAGAACAGAAATCATGCAGAAAAATGTATACAAGAGAAAGTTAATAGTGTGTGTTACGAAGAGAAATCATGATTTTGAGTAAAGTACAGCAGTACCTTCTAAAAGTAGCAAATGTGTGGATCAGGTTGGAAACTAGCTAATAAATGCTTGGCTTATTTTTTTGTTTCTCTTCTCATGGCTGTTCTGTGTTCTTCCGTTAATTTAGCTCCCCACAGCTTCCTTTTGTTGCTCTAACACTGTGGTCAACTTTTATTGCCTTTTATTGGGCTTACATTGCTTTCATGAAAAGAAACTAGTATTTTTTTCTAAACCCTATGAGATAATACAAAGACATCAAACACATCTAGCACTTGCACTTAGTATGCATTATATATATATTTAATGTTTACATATTAAGTAAAATATATTTAATCTAGCTGCATTATCGTTTCTATAATGTATTATGATATTATTTCTAGGATTTAGTCAGGTATTTTCCATAGGTTTCACTCTTTTATATTCAGTGCTATATACCAGCTTCTAGACTATTACTTGGTATATAGTAGGAAATTATTATGTATTTATTAAATTAATGAATAAATGAATGAATTTTTTAGATAAGCTGTATTAGTCTGTTCTTGCATTGCTAAAAAGAAATACCAGAGACAGGGTAATTTATAAAGAAAAGAGGTTTAATTGTCTCATGGTGCCACAGGCTGCACAGGAAGCATGGCTCAGAAAGCCTCTGGAGACTTAAAATTGTGGTGGAAGGCAAAGGGGGAAGGAAGCAGGCAAGTCTTACATGGCCATAACAGGAGAAATAGAGAGAAAGAGGAGGTGCTACACACTTTTAAACAACCATATCGCATGAGAACTCACTCACTATTATGAGAACAGCAAGGGAGAAATCTGTCCCCATGACCCAATCACTCAGCATCAGTCCCCTCTTCCAACATAGGGCATTAAAATTTGACATGAGATTTGGGAGGGGACACTAATCCAAACCATATCATGCACAATTCCCAAAACCTTCTGGGATATGTATTATTCTAAAATATTCACTTTACTTTCTTGATATCTTTGACAGTCTTTTTAGAACTGCATGTTGTGTTCTATTTTGATGTGGTCATCTTTCTTCGATTTTTATATGGTTCCTTATATAGTTTCCTGATAAAGACTGCAAAGAGAGGCAAATTTTTTTAGAATTTATAATTGAGTAGCAAGGCTGCTGTGTAATAACAAATCTCTAAGTCTTACAACATTACAGTGAAATTTAATTGTTTTCGTTAATAAAACATTAGACTGCTGTAGTCTAACTCAAGGTGGAGTTAGGGAACTTCAGGGCTTTGTTCCAGTCATTAAGAGACTTAAGCTCCCCTTATCTATGACGCTGAAACCTTCAACACATAACCTCCAAAGCCACTACTGAAGGGGAAGCGAGGGTTTGGCTGATCATATAAGGACATTTTTATTTTTATTTTTTTTAACTAGGGGTTTTATAATTGCCAGCACATACTATTGGCTAGAAATCAATCACCTAGCCTTACTCAACTGCAAGGAGAAATAGGAAATATGGATTTCCTATGTGAAAATGAATGTGTTTACTGAACCTATAGTGTTATCTCTGCCACATCATGGATATCTGAGAACGCCTTTATTCTTTCTTCACTTGAGGAATAGTTTGATTATAGAATTTTCGTCTAGAAATTGTTTTTGCTAAGAATTTTGAAGATAATTTCATTTTTTTCTTAAGATACACAGGGCTTTTTTTAGGTTTAAAGCATGAAAACAAACTGATATAAAACAAAACTTTGATGCAGTTACATCCAAATGATTTTGGTTCTATATTTTTGCTTTTTTGGGTTTTGCTTAGGAACTTTTACCTGTTAAAATGTAACAATAATGCTATCCTATAGTTTTTACAATTCACTTTATAATTTTTCCCTTATATTTAGGACTTTCATTCATTTGGAATTTACCCTTATACATGGTATAAGATTAAGGTCCAATTTAACTTTTCTCCTATGGTGCCAGTTATATGAGTAATGTCTTTTAAACAACTTTTTTTTTTGTTTGTTTGTTTAATCACTCGTTTGTCATACCGCTTTATAATGAATGTCTCATCCTTGTACAAACTGTCTTCTCATCTGTTCAGTTAACTCATCATTCAATTTTATTGATATCTTTGTTCTTGCCCCAATATTAGTCTTTTTCAAAATGTTAATTACTCTAGCTTCATTACATATCCTTTCCTAACAAAATGAGCCCCTCAGCACTATCTTAACTTTATGTTTTTTCTGCAGTATTGGGTAGGCTGTTGATCCTTCATTTATAATGCTTATTGAAGTTAAGTGTGTTTTCAGTAATCACCAGTTTATATTTAAATGTTGCTGTTTCTTTCTTGCTCACCTTAAATTATCTCATTACCTTTCTTTTTATTTAACTATGTTAATAAGCTTATTTCTTACTGTATTTTTATTTCTTACTGTATTTTTATTTCTTCCTGAGCTGTTTCCTTCTGATAGTGTTTTACTGATATTTTTATGTGATACTGAGATTGGGAAACATAAGATTCTAAAATTTCCTCTTCATTCCTGTTATGTATATCTCAGAGATTATATTTATTCCTTGAGTCTTCAAAATAATGTGCCATGCATGCTCTTAGTGTTGAGAAAGCCTAAAAATTATTTTTTATTAATTTTATTCTTTAGCATTTATTATTAGGTGAGGTCCATCTGTATCCAGTTGTAGTTACATAAATGAAGACAGTGAATTGTCTGTAGCTTTGCTCAGTATGCTTGTTGGGCGAACTCCCTCAGTTATACTGCTGACAAAAACAATATGCACAGCTATTAAGTCACTTTCTAGTGTCTAATAAGTATCCGTGTCTCCATCCTGAGAGTACTTACTAGACTCCTGTAGGATAATGTTGTGTCTCATATCTTAGTATCTGGTACTCTGAACCAATGGAGTGTGTAGGATAGTATCAGTATGAGCTATGTACTACCACACATCCTGTCTCTATCGGAACCAAGAACACTGCTTATGAGGACTTAAATTAAATCAGAGATTTCAATGAATTACTCCTAAATTCTGTCACCACCAACAATCCCTGTTCTATTTCTACACTGTGAACTGTAGCTGGCCTGAACAGCCTTACTTATACTGGTCTAGATGATGGATGGTTAGGCAGTGTAACCTGTGTAGTCATTGCAATGTTTGCTTACCTTTTTTCCACTCAGGTTCCTTCCATCTTTCGAGTTGTGTGTTAATCTTAACTTTAAGGGAAAGTGTGAGTTTTCACCTTTTTTTTTTTGAATTCTCATGGATATTTTAGCGGAGATTTCAAAGAGGCTGCATTGAATGTTTGTTTTTAGAAACTTTTTCCGAGAAATACTTTGTACTATTTTTAAGAAGAAATTTATACATGCTAATGCCATCTATTTGTGAAACTAGGATTAATGGAAAAAAGAAATATGTGAAATTCAGAATTACCTTTGCTCATTTTTGATATTTACTCCTTGGCCTTCACACCGTGCTATTTACATGAAATTTAGAAAGTTTAAAATTAGCTTTTGTTTTACTAGTAAGACGCTGTAGTAGTGGTTAAAAAAAAAAAGAGCTATATGTTAAATGTGATATTTGTTTTAAATTCCCACTGTAAGTTAAAAATTGCCATATAAAATCTTAGTAATATCAAGAAGCAATTCATTATGTTTTAAACAGCCAATTTCTATGGAACCAATGAATATGAAATTTGACACATTCCTAATTAATTGAACGTTTACTAATTACGTGATTAGAGACTTAGCTTTCATCCATCACGGTATAGACTATTCTACAGTTTGATTTTTATGCTGTTTCAAAATTATCTATTTCTTATAGTCTATAGAGATTGCATATAAAACTATTACAAATATCAGTATTTTAAAAATTTTTTAAAGTTGACTTATTCATGGTTCTCTTTCCTGTTTTTTTTTAATTGCTCATTATTTCTAAATTCCCACTTAACTTACTCTATAATATTGATGGATGTTGGGATAATATTTTATAGGTGATTTTCCCATGCCCCACAAAGTAGCTTAAAAAGACTATGCATGTTGCATGCATACTATTGAGTTTAAACTCAATAACATTTTATTTTAATGAGAAAAAATACATGGAAAGAAACTAAATTCCTGATAATTTTTTGTAGTTTTATTTTTGTCTGTTTAGGATTTTTTTTTATAATATTGATAAATTTTTATATTTATTTTTTGGTATTTGATTTGGAGTTGCCCCTAAATATCTATGTACCTTTAAGCAAATCTGAAAATATTTATGAAATTTAATTACTCTTACTGGAAGTGATAAGGTTAAATAAGCTAGTCTCTAAGGTTTCTCCTACTTTTGCTTTATGAATCATCATCATCATCATCATAAGAATTACAGTTTAATGAATGTCAGTCTTATACTAGGCATTAGTACTTACAGCAGACCTATTAATTTAGTAGAAGAAGAAACTGAGGTTCAAAGAGTTAGAGCAACCTGTTTGAGACAGCATATCCATGAGGTAGTGAATTCAGAATTGTAACTGGAGCAGACAATGTGAGAGCTGCTTCAAGTATTCTATAAAAGGGTTCTATATAAGTTAATTGGTGGTTATAAGGCCATATTCTCTCATTTCATTTTTGCTTTAGTTATGAATCAGTTATTTCAATTTATATTCTCCATCAAATCTTTGCCAAATTCTTTTATTTCCCTAATTATACCTGCCCAACTCTGGGTTCTGCTCTCACAAAATCAGAATGATAGAAGCCTCAGGTCTCAACATTTAAATATATTTAACTGTATTTTCATACTTATACTGTTTCTTGTTCCTACACAAATTAAAATGATGTTCTTTTTCTTTCCAAAGTGATTATTTATTTGTATTGTAAGAACCCATCCGAGATCATTTATATATTTACTTTGTAATGGAGAGAATAAAAATCAAGTAAGTCTGTAATTTAGTTCGATTTTCTTACTCTTTCTCTATACTGGTTCATTTTTCAAATAGAAAATCTGAAAATAATTTATTACCTTATATAATACATATTTGAGGGTATGTACCTTATTTCCTCATCCACAAATAATACACACCCCAGGTTTTTGCCCCAAAGAGGCACCCAAATTGATTTACAAAAAAGGAAATGTTCCAACTGTGAACATTATTCTGAAGAGGATATCCAATATATAAACTCAATCTTGGAACCATGCCTACATTTTTAATTTAAAATTAAAATATAGGGAAAATCACGAACTTAAATTTTTTTTATCATTATAGCTATATTCTGATTAAGTTTATGGTTGGATGCTTTGAAATACTTTCACAAGTATAGATTCATGGCAGGATGTGAAATAATTAAAAAGTTGGGTAGATCTTATTTATTGCCGTATGTCTTTATTAGTCAAGGACTGCTGTCATCCCCAAAATAACTATCATTGACACCTTCAGGTCTGGGTTCAAAATAATATCTACACTTATTCTGAATCTGAGGCAGTCATGCTGAAATTGCAGAGAGCTCCTAGTTCCAGTTCACAAACTTTCCAGACATATTTTTGGAACCATAAGTATGTTTTATATTTACAGTAATGTTAAGAAAAATGTAAAAATAAATTTTGCAATAAATACTTTCTTCAAACAGCAATAAAAGATAACACAATAACTCACAATATTTTATACCTCCATAAACTAGCCATCTGCTTCCAAAATATAAAATATCTTCCAAACCCAATCAATGTAAGTAATCTTTATATTTAGAACTTGAAATCAAAGTACATTTTAATATTAGAAATGAAGTCAGTTTTACTCTCATGTACTTTCTGGATCATCTTTTCATCTCCCGTTTTTGCTTGGTCTGGTACTACCTATCCTTAAGGTTTCTCCAAAAAGTTCCTTTCCTGGTCTAAATTTGTCATTTCATCAGTGAAGAGGCAGGTTAGCTAGTGATTAAGAGTACAGACTACTCTTAACCCCTACTCCGCAATCTAAAAGCTGTGACACCTTGAGGACTTTGTTCAATATCTCTGTACCTCACTCCTTCATCTATAAATGGAGATGAGAGACTTACTTCATAGTTTTTTCTTCCCCTGAGGATTATACTATTTAAGGCATGAAAAGCATGTGGAAACAGCTGACATGTAAGTACCCAATATGTGCCATGCATTGGTAATAATTTTTGTGTTCTTCAGTAGCATTTTGTACTTTTCCTATCATGATAGTAACCACTCTGTAATTATGCTTGTTAGTTGTCCCTTTTCCCAGAAAGATTATAAGGTCAATTCAGGTAGGAATTATATCTCTCTATTTGTCACAGTACCTCAAGACCTATTAAGATTCCTAAGACATGATAAACACTTAATGGGTATTTATTGAATGAATTAAGTTTCTATATGTCACAAGGACTGAGAAATATATTTTGTATATATTATCTGCTTAAAATTTAATCATAAACAAGCAATAAAATAATATTATATAGGTAAGGAAAATAAACCTCAGTGTTCAATTTCAGACAAACCCCAGGTGAATCAAACTACGTATCAAAGTTTATCTACTGCTTCCTGATGATTTTTTCCTGCAAGTCTCCATGAAGACACAAAGTCAAAATAGCCAAAAGAAATATAAAATTTAGAAATTAAGTCTGTAGTGTGAGGTTGTAAATTTGCTAAAATTATGGCTGGTTCATCATTTTCCAGGAATGAAGATTGCTTTGAAATTGCTGAAATAATCACCCTTAGATTCTGATTTTGTACATGAGTAATTTACCATAATGACACCTCCTTCATCTCATCTTTGTACCTTCTTGTGTTGGCATTTACTGCATTTACTGCAAATTTACTGCAATGTGTAGTCTGTTTCACATCATTGTAAACTTGCCTCAAATCACCTGATGTCATATTTCTATGATTATGCCAAATTTTACACTATGTTTAGTTCATTCTTTTGTAATTAGTTTTTCTGTTTGTTCCCCACTTATAGTTGTGCTTATGTAATATTTCCTGTGAAGTTTTCTTGGTCAATGATCAAGTTAACATTGAAAATTTGCAGGCAAGTGACACCTATGTATTGGAAATGGAAACACACATGCATTAGCATATTTCTTTCCTTCTTTCTTTTCTCCTTTTCTTGAGATGGAGTCTCACTCTGTTGCCCAGGCTGGAGTGCAATGGCATGATCTTGGCTCACTGCAACCTCCACCTCCTGAGTTCAAGCGATTCTTGTTCCTCAGCTTTCCCAAGTGCACAGCACATGCCCACACATTACAAAACAGTTGTCAACAATAACAAATATTTTGGTTCAACTGCATCTCTAGAAAAACATTTTCCATGTCACCTTATCCATCTGTGATTGTTTCATCAAATTGAGCTTCTTAATGGCACAAATCTTCTAAGTTAGTCATTTTGTTCCCTCTTTGACAGTGACCAAGACATATATCTGGTACCTACTATAAATATTTGAATTAATTAATGCTGTCAGAAGAGGGGATTCTGACACATCTCTTTGCCTACAGTATACATCTTTATTTCATCTATTTCTAAAGACATTCTACTATAAAAAAAGGGGGGGGCTACTTCTTACACTAGAATGAATTATTTTTCTCATGTAGACAAATTATTATTATTATTTCTTATTTATACTTGCTTTGCTTTTTAGCAATAACCTTGGAAGATCTTTTGATAGTTTTGATGAAGGCTAATATGTTGGATTTTCTTTCCTTGTTATCTGTAGACTAATTTTAATTTTAATTTTTAAACACACATGTACTTGTCAAAGCTTCTAAACATAAAACATATAATAGCACAGCTAGAATCAAAATATAGCTTAAAACATTATTTTCCTTTTGCAAATACTACAGAAGTAATTTATAACCTTTTGAGATGAGAGTTTGTAAATTTTTGCTTTCTCATATAAGAAGAATGATTTGCATATGAAATATAGTGTATGTTTACATTCCCTTCTATGGGAGTTAAATATTAAAATCTTTATTGAAATGATTTTTTTTTCCTGCAAACACTTGCAAGATTCGTATTCTCAGCATCTAGATTGAGATTTATGTGTCCAATACTTAAGATTTTTTAAAAATTTTTACACATTTCTCAGTGAAACCCACTTGTTGTCTTTGACTTAGAGACTATAATTCAAGTGATAGCACATTTCAATTTAAACTGTAATTCACAGATAGTTTCTTAGTCAAAGTCTTTATTAAATCAGATAATCACAGCAACATTTAAAACTTTTATATTTAAAATATATATGAAACTGCTGAAGTAAATATTCACATTCTAGATCTCTCTATAAACCATAGACCATAAATACATTTGAAATAATCAACTTACCACAGTAGCTAGAGTATCAAAGTAGCCACAGCGCTACTGGCTTTTAAGTCCACTGCTGAGTTTGGCCAGGACTTCTATTTTTTACTTGAAATGACTTAAAAAAAATACTAAGAATATTTGTTTCATGGTGGGTAGTAATATACTCTTTATTGCACCGAAACAGTTTTCTTAAATGGGAGTACATGCTTACACTGTGAACTGAAAAATATCTCTAGTCTATAATATGCCTGATTCTAAGTAATTCAAGTGTAAGATTCTAATTTACATGTACAAAATACTGTATTATATTAAGATGTCCTAGTTTTTTAAAATACTTACATAATATTTTAGATATTTCTTTACTCATTTTGATATTTATTTTAGATTATGGTCTGCTGGGGCTTAAAATTTTTCTAAAACCATTAAAAGAATACTCCTCCTCTGCATCTTCTTCCCCACTGATATAACATCCTAACTTTGTATTTTAAAGTCTCTTTCATATAGAATTTGTTTACTGAGCTTTCTATAATGTGTCATGATTCTGTATGCCCTTGTTCACATATTATACCATTAGTTATTATTACCATTAGCATTGAAGTTACATAGTGTATTTAAATTCTAATAAAATAAGCCCATTTCATTGTCTTTTTAAAATTTGATGATTTCTTTCATTTATTTTTGCAGATGAAACAGAATAATCAAGATTGAAGGAAAATATCCATTTTTGTCTTTATCTAAAATATATCTCCATAATTTAATTTGTAGAGAATTCCCATCTTTGCAGTATTTCATCTTTCAGGAACATACTGTTTATTCAGTTTTTAATGTCACTCTCTATATTTTTTGAGCATTTTCAAATAGATCTTAAATGTTTCTAATTAAATCTATATTTAGATTTCCATATCTAGTTTTCACCGTTAATACACTCTTTCTAGCATCCCGTCATGGCTAGCTAATGTTTCTAGTATAAAACAATATTTGTTTGATAATTCATTAATTCTTATTATTTCTAGTAGTTTTTTCTCTTAGACTTCTACTCTCGTTTGAATGTCTCCTCCAAAACTTATGTTGAAATGGAATTGTCATTGTAACAATTTTAAGAGGTGGGTCTTTTAAGAGGTGATTAGACCGTATAAGATCCACCCTCACGATTGAATTAATGTCTATTGTGGGAGTGAATTAATTTTCACCTTAGCGGTTTCCTTATAAAATGGATGAGTTTGGCCCAATTTCCTTTCCATGTCTCAAGGCTTGCCTGTCTTCTGCCCTGTGATAAGACAGCACAAAGGCCCACATCAGATGCCAGAGCTATGCTCTTGAACTTCTCAGCCTCTAGAACTATAAGAAATAAATCTCTATTCTTTAAAAATTACTCAGTTCCAGGTATTCTGTTATAGTAACAGAAAATGAACTAAGAAAACTACCAACATAAGCAATCATATTACCTGAAAACAATGTTTATTTATTCAGTAAATAACTACAGAGTACTTGTTATTTCTGTTATTTTATAGCTTACACTGTATTATGCTTTTGTCCTCTTTCTAAAATTATTCCCTTCTCTTATTATCCGATTTAAACTTCCTGGAAATATTAGTAATATTGATTATGCCATAAACTCTTATCTTTTTTTTAGCCAATAATGTAAATGCCTCCAATATGCCATCATTAAATATTATATTGGTTTTTATTTGTGGATAAATGATTTTTATTTTATTTAAGTCCCCTCTAATTTTAATTACTTTTAAAAATAATGAATGGAAAATTTTTGTCTAATGCTTTTTTTTTTTAACATTTTTTTGATGGTTTCTATTTCCCTCTTTGGACATGACAAAATGATGCTTGAAATTAAGTTCCCAATCTTTAAATCATATTTGATGGCTGAAACAAATTCTCGGTCTTGCCTTCTCTATCCCTGTCCTCTCCTCATTTCCTTCACATGGAACATTATTCATCCTCCAGGTTTCATCTGATCTTTGCCTAATGCAAATTCTTCTGAGCATCTGGCCTAATATATTATTGACAAACAGCCTCTAATATTTCTTCATAATATTTTATTCTCTTGCTTTCTTTCTCTTTATTCTCCCCAAAGAAAAGGTGGAAATGATTGAATCTGTTGCCACTAATGTCCTGGCACAATTCCCAAAATTTATTTTATATTTATTTTGCCTTGATTTATTTTTAAATATTGCTATGACATGAAAATTATCACAAGATAATCAAGATAATTATTTCTTGAGGCTAAAAATCATGTATCTGTATATCAATCTATTAATATTTATCTCCTTTCTCATTTTATCCAATTTAGAACATTCTTTGGCTCTCTCATTGTAATATCTTATTAAAATCTTCAAAATTTCACACTTTCATTACTTAGAACTTTTTTTAATGGAAATACGTTTGTATTTCTAATGTAATAAAATATAATTTACCATATGGAATATGTTTCGCAATGATCTTTTTAAAAATTATTCATGAGTTATGATGTATGTTATGTAGATATGTGATAGGAAATTACAGTACAAAAAATATGTACTTTGTTCCTTAAACATTCTGGTCAATTTCTTACAGAACTTAGTCTTTAAAGCTAATTGGCATATGTATCAATAAGCATTCATAATTATGAACTGATTTATTCAATGATTGGTCAGATTAGGGCCCAAGTTTCCCGGTTTATTTTGTTGGTTCACTACTGCCATAGCTCAAATTATTTTATTTGTAGTAGATTCTGAATTCATTCTGATTAAAATCTCTGACATATCAAGGACTTTAGCAGCTGAAGTATGATAGCTCATGTTTTATCAGCTGATCCTTTCAAAGGATTGTAGATATCCTCAACCCACAAGTGAATGGCTAATTATGATCCCCAACTTTTATTGAGTTTCTGTTGTTTTGTTCTTTTCCTGTTTCCTAGGTGAGATAGATATATGAATGCCAACCTATGCTTGTGTTTACCTTTACTTATTTTTGATGATTTTACTTTTTTCATACCATCTCTCCAACAAGACTTTCTTTAAAAAAAGTTTATCCTTTTTCATTTCTTTCTTAGCATCCTTCTCATAGACTGAATTACTTTGCATGCACTATATATTGAATTGATTTAATTTTGCAAAAAAGAATTTAGTTAATATCCTAAAATGAATATATAATTAATACACAAATTGAAGAAACATAAAGTTTTAATATTTTATATTTGTTTTGTTTAGGAAAAGATTATTAATATTTCACAATTCAGACTCTTTTTAAAAATAATTTGGTACCCCTACATAGGATGCAGTTCTCTGCATTTTCTGTATGTTATTTTCTAATTTTCACAAACAAATTTTGTTTTTGGTGGGATCTTATATTCTGTGCCGAGTCTAGTATTTTCTTCATTATATAACTAATCCTCTGACCCTCTTTCCATTTATTTCTTTATTTTGTTACGTGAACACTTTTATTTCAGTATTTTTCTTCTAACTTTTACCATATTTTTAATTATTCTAACCCTAAATATTAATAAAGTTGATAAAATTACGCATATATATAGACAGAATGGCATATATGTTTATACATAAACATTCATTAAAAAAACAAAGTGAGAAAGTTAGAAAACTATAGTTGGAAGTACAATGAAGTAAAATTTAACAGAAGTAAAAATAACATTTCAAGGACAATCAAGGACCAGGTGCAGTGGCTCACACATGTATTCATAGATCTTCTGGAAGCCAGGGCAGGATGATTGCCTGAGGCCAGGAGTTCAAGACCAACCTGCCTGAAGTAGTGAGACCCCATCTCTCTCTAAAAGAAAAAAATTAAGCCCAGCACAGTGGCTCACGCTTGTAATCCCAGCACTTTGGGAGGGCAAGGCGGGCATATTACGAGGTCAAGAGGTCAAGACCATAGTGGCCAACATGGTGAAACCCCATCTCTACTAAAAAATACAAAAATCAGCTGGGCATGATGGTACATACCTGTAGTCCCAGCTACGTGGGAGGCAGAAGCAGGAGAATCACTTGAAGCTTGAAGGTGGAGGTTGCAGTGAGCCGAGATTGCACCACTGCACTCCAGCCTGGCTACAGAGCGAGACTCCATGTCAAAAAAAAAAGAAAAAAAATTAGTTAATTATTAAATTTTTTTTTAAAAAAAGAAGCTGAATATTTTCTTACATAAATACATAAAGTTGGAAATACTTTAAAATTGCTAATATTGTAGCTACAATATATTGTGAAAAACTGAAAAAAATCTTGCTGTTGTAGAATCAGAATGTGAATATTGTAGAGACACATTCCATAGGTTTAGTTGGAGATAATTTTTTTTTGCTTCAAGAAAAATTGTGAAATTAAGTCTATTTTAACTAATGAGTATTTCAAATATCTTTTTTGTATTTATTGTTCTGTAACACATTTTTACAAACTTATTGGCTTAAAACAATGCATATTTATTATCTCACTGTTTCTGTGGGTAGAGTCGGGCATGCCTGGGCTGTGCCTTGCCCCAGTTCTCACAAGACAACAATGAAAGTGTCAGTCAAAACTAGGGTTTTATCTGAAGACTCATTTGGAAAGGACCCACTTTCAAGTTTACCTCCATGACTGTTGGGAGGATTTAGTTTCTTTTGGGTTTCTGGACTGAGGGCCCTTGACTGGGGGCCCACCCTCAGTTTCTTGCCACATGCATCTCTCTAACATGATAACAGCAAAAGAAAATGTCTGCTAGCAGAATGGGTTAAAATCTGTTTTAACCCGTTCACAGAAGTAGGATCCTGTTGAGTCTGTTGTATTATTTTGCCTCCAAGCAAGTTTCTAGGCCTACCCACTCTCAAGGGATAGGGATGACAAAAGAGTCTGACTATCAGGGAGGAGGGGATCTTTGAGGGCCATCTTGTAATTGGCTGCTACAATTCCTTTTCTTTTCTCTTCTCCTCTCCAAATAGGCTCTTTCAAAAATGTGGATATATTGATTATCTCTTTTTTGCAATGGTTGTTAAACCAAGATAACATGTAAAATGCATGGTGAAGGTAGCCAAAATATTTTAAAAATTCAAAATCGTTACTAACTTGTTTGAAAATAAACCATTTTAAGAAAGTTACATGACTGACTTCATCTATAGAGTGACGTTTACTTCTTTTTAAAAAATGTGTGCATTTTATTGATTCTATTTAATAGATGTCTGTTACACAGAGCAAATGATTTAATCTATACATACATTAATGTACATTTAACCTGAAAAGAGTTTATAGCTAATGTTTTAGATTCTTTTTGGTTTGTTTTAAATTGTGTTTGGGATTTCTTTTAGCCCCTAAACACTAAATTGTTTGGATGAACATAGAAATAAAATGGAACCCATTCATCAAAATGAACACTAATGCTAAAAGCATACATTAAAATGTAAACCAATGGATTAAAATTCATGGCCTTTCTGCTTCCTGGTGAAAACAGAAAATAAAGAAATCGACTGGCCATCCTCTTCTAGTTTCATTAATTCTTACTTTTAAGAACAATTTTGTTTGTTTAAGATGGTGGATATTGTTAAGAATGGAAACCAATTACTTTTAATCTATAAGGTTCAGAATGCCCTTCACACTGCCTTTTTTACTATTTTGTAAGAAAATGTTATTTACTATAAAAGATAACAATAATTTAAAACTTAATTAAAATTTTACTGCTCTCCATTTACTAGTTCTATACTCAGCATGAAAGTCATACAATACAGTTCTGAAAAAAAGAAACCCTTTTATTGATTTTATTTGATTTCATGTCATTCTAGATGATATAGAGCAGGGCTTTAAAACCCTTGTAAACACTATAAGTGCATTAAACTAGATAAATTTTTCTTGGGAGCAAATCTTGAAGATAGATGTAACTTAAATAATCTAATTATAAATAAGTAATCGCCATACTTTTCTTAGCCTTAAATTTTAAATCTAGAAATACATACTACCAGGACTTCTGACATAAAACTAAAATACCACTTTTAATATGTTAAATGTTTTGAAATCTTGTTTTAAAATAAGTGATGGAACAGGCTCTAGTTTTCTAAATATGTATAATAATAGTCTACTAAATTAAATTTATAAAGCACAATTTTATTAATATTTGACCCTCAGCAACAGTTGTATATGTTTTGAGATAAAGGGGAATAAAAGCATTTTATAAATGGTCTGTTGAAAATTTTAGTTGGCTGACACATTTAATTTTTATACCTGTTTATTTTTTTATACAGTTTAGTTTATTTTTCTTATCAGAACTGGATAAAGACCTATCAGACCAAATTTATTCCCAATGGCAAAAAAAAAAAAAAAAAAGAAGGGTAAAAAAAAAAAAGCTAAACACTTTATTACATGACCAAACAGTTTCATTTGGCTAAAAATAGAAATACATAATATAGGTAACAGATGGCATTTAAGGTTGCTGGTGTTCAACTTTAATTAAATTTGAGATATTTTTGATGCTGTAAAGAAGCATGATTTTTCTGGTACATATTAAGTATATGATGCAGTATGAGTTGTCTATTGAAGTATGCCTATTAATATAAAATATGCTCTACAACAAATTTAAATACTCTCTCTCCTTTTATTATCTTTCCATGCCTTTCGTATGCCAGTTTTGCTTCTTGAAATGATAAACTTTCTTCCTTGTGGAACTGCTAATTAAGTAGCCAGTATCTGGCCAGGTAAAGAGTATATGCTCTGGAGTTGGACTGCTGTTTCACTGGCTTTCAGTGGCATCTTTGGCAGGATATTTGACCTCTGGGGACCTATTTCCTTATCTGTAAAACAGGGACATCAGAATTATCAAATTCATGTGATTGCTGTAAGGCTTAAATGACTTAATATCTGTAGAACATATGGAACAATGACAAATA
Source organism: Alouatta palliata (assembly GCA_004027835.1). Taxonomy (NCBI): domain Eukaryota; kingdom Metazoa; phylum Chordata; class Mammalia; order Primates; family Atelidae; genus Alouatta; species Alouatta palliata. Next base: position 55,440 of record PVKV010009254.1, on the reverse strand, counting down.
ATTATGAACATCATATAAGCACTTGCTATTAATTTTACCTGATTCTTGAATATTTGCGTATTCTTGAGATTCACTATGTGTTTATTCTTCAGTCTTGGCTTTACAACCTGTTTCCTAACATCTAGAGTGTGTCTATCTAACTTCTGTTATTACTGAAATCCATAACTTCTAATATGTGTAGACATTTTTGTTTTTTTGTTTTTTCTACCTGTGAACTACCCCTAGTGTCTATCCAACTCACATTAGGACCTGATATGTTACAAGCCATTGGCTGTTCCTATGGCTTACCTAACTAATGATCAACAGTGCTGGTTTAAATTCAGGGCATTTTTTACTCTATTTAGTTCTGAAAGAATGTTCTATGGAAAGTAGTGGATGATTTTGGATTCGATGAGAATTCATTAGGGATATTGTGAATCTAAGATAACTATGAAATTCACTTGCATAGGTCCTGGAAACCTTTGAGAAGAATATGCACCCACCCACACTCAGCTTACTGCAGTCTCTAGTCATGAGACTGGGTTGAAAGTTATGCCTATACCATATCCTCTATCTCAGTTCCACACATGATTGACATTAAAAAAAATGAATATTGCAAGGATAATTTTAGTTCCTACTAGATATCTGCATTCAAAGTTTCTTGCTACTGGGTGTTCAATAATCAGTAATTCTAGTGCCTTTTCAAATATTCATTTTCATCTTTAGAATATTATTTTTCTTTATCTAAGGATATTTTCTCACATTATCAACATCATATTATGCTAATTAAAGCCTGACACCATTAATATCAAAATATATCTTTTTAATATGTTCTTAAGCAACCAAATCTTACACAAAATATATTAGAGTGCTCTATTTTCTAAGCCTCTAATAATTTTGGTTTTGTTCTGTTTTTTTCCAATTACAGTCCTTTTCCCTTACTCAGTGTTGTATCCCTAGCATCCTACACTGGTGATCAGTAAAATACTTTGAATTTTAATGACTATATTTGCTGATTATGTGAGAAATCTTTTAAACTACAAAGCTGATGCTGTTATTCCACTGAGTAAAATATTAAAACAACTTAATCACTCAGTATTACCTACAAATTCATTATCATGGAGTAAAAGACTCTTCAGGAGTTGGCCCTGCTTACTGCTTCAGGCTCCCCCGTGATTTCCTTAAGTGTTGACAACTCACCTTACTTCTCCACCTGAATGAATACATTTGGTTTTCAAGACTCAGTCTAAATACTTATCTTTTTAATTCCTCCAAGAGCTAATTATTTTCTCCCCTGTGTCAGAAGTATATCCTGTAGCTAAGCTTATCGTAGTCAAGATTCTGTATACTGCAATTATACAATTATATTTCTATATCTCCTTGGAGGTGATTGTTTATACAAGGAAGAGATTATATTTTCTTAAATTTTGTGTAATGAGACCATAATCAGTACACAATAAATGTAATAAGAATGATTTAAGAATTAATGAATAAATTGATACCTTGCTATGGTTTAGCATCCCTAAAATAATATTTTGAGTCTGAAATTCCAGATGATTACATATAAAGGAAAAGGTAAATTTTGAGGTTTTTAAGGGAAATGAAAAATCAATAAAAATGCATTATTAATCTCCCTATGAACTGAAAATATGAATTATTACACTATACTTTTCCCTTTCAGATACTGAACAAAGTGATAACAACAAAAGATTATTCTTATTAAGTATATAACCAAACAAATTAGGCAAAGTTCTACTTTTATTAAAAAATATTATTTTTTGTTAATAGACAAGATATACATTTTTGAAAACTGCAAAGAAAAGAATGGTAATTTTACATTGCTTTAAATGATGGAGAAATTGTAGTACAAGCTTTAGTGTTAGCTTCTTAACTAGTATCATTTTAGCATTTTTATCTATGTGGGATCTGTAACAAGCGAATAGTAACAGTTATATTTAAAATTAAATTTCAAAAACCCAGAAGAGTTACTTTTGTATGTGATTTGTGAATTTAGTCAGTTACTTTTTGTTCTTAATGTTTTCATATTTAAAATGTGACTTTTCAGTAAATGTAAATATTGTGTTTACTTTTTTAGATATTTATTGCAATCAGTTGTTTTCTTGAAATAAAAGCTGAATTCCCTATTCAAAATAGGTCATAGACCTAAATGCAAATTCCAAAACTTTAAAAATCCTAGAGGATAACATAGGAGAAAACCCAGAAGAACTTGAGTATGGCAATAACTATTTAGAAGGAATATCAAAAGCATGTCCCATGAAAGAAAAATTAATAATCTGATTTTAACTAAAATTAAAAACATTTACTCTGTGAAAGATAATGTCAAAAAATAAGACAAGCCACAGTCGGGAATAAAATATATGCTTCTTATCCAAAATATAAAAATTAAAACTCAAAACTGAGGTGAGTGGATCATGAGGTCAAGAGATCAAGACCATCCTGGCCGACATGATGAAACCCTGCCTCTACTAAAAGTACAAAAATTAGCTGGGTGTGGTGATGTGCACCTGTAGTCCCAGTTACTCGGGCGGCTGAGGCAGCAGAATTGCTTGAACCTAGGAGGTGGAGGTTGCAGTGAGCCAAGATTGCGCCACCGCACTCCAGCCTGGTGATAGAGTGAGACTCTCTCAAAAAAAAAAAGTTTTAGAGCAAGAACAAAAGGAAGTAAAGTACACTTGGAAGAGGGCCAAGCTGCCAACTTGAGATATTCAAGTGCACAGTTTGACCTTTGACTTGGGGTTCTATAAATTGCCATTCTTCATGCTGAGTGGCCTGCCAGTCATCGAGAGGGGTCTCATGCACAGTGTGGTTACTGGAGTTGTGTGCATGTTCACTTGAGGCATTTTTCTCTTAGCAGTTGAGTTTTCCTAGGAGAAGATCTTCTACGAGTTGAACTCCACCATTTTGCCTCTTAGTGCACATGCTGAGCCCACTCACCCAACTCTTGAGATCTTATTGGGAAGCTGCTGATCACCAGTTTCAGGTGTTTCTATCTATTAGGAAACGGCTGTTCCCTGGTGCCAGCTGTGACCAATTATTATTTTAGTGATACAGTGTAACAACCACCTGACCATCCCCGATGGTCTCCTGACACTTCTGGTTGGCCCGTGTTGTGGGGGTTGCTCTTCTACCCTGCTCATATCTGACTACCTACTGTAACAAAACTGTGGATATGGTAAAATCATGAGGGGCAATATCTATCAAAATGATAATGACAGTTTTTACAGAAATAGAAAAAAAAGCAAAATTAATGTAAAAGCACATCACCATTAACCCCATAAATATGTACATTATGAGTCAGTTAAACATTTTTAAAAATTCAAAAAAGCAAAAAAATCCCCAAAATTGTTTAAAAAAAGCAAGTGATTTCCGTGGATTACTGGGGAGAGAGAGAGAAGTAGGCAGAGCACAAAGGGTTTTACTGGAATAAAACTATTCCATATGTTACTAAAGTGGTGGCTGTATGTCATTATATGTTTTTCAAAAGCCACAGAATGTACAACACTGAAAGTGAACCCTAATGTAAGTTATGATCTTTGGAGATAATGATTTGTCAGTATAGGATCATCAGTTGTGACAAATGTACCATTGAATTTTGGGATGTTGACAGTACGGGAGGTTGTACATGTGTGAGGACAGGCGATATACAGGAACTCTCTAAACTCTATGCTTACTTTTACTGTGAACCTGAAACTACTCTAAAAATGAAGTTTATTGATTAATAAAAGCATTCAGCTGAATAAAAATATGTACTAGGAATAAATGAGATTTTCTCTGTTTAATTAGAATGATTTAAACTTGAAAAGGCAAACAAAAACCTGAATTTCTCTCTTAATATTATTATGTCTAACATATAATTTGGAAATCTTTACAACCGTGAAATTTCTCACAGTATTCTTTATTTCCGCTCTAAAATTATGGAGAAATGAGTATAATACTCAATATATTCATTCAGAGTAGGCAATCAAGCAACTGGTTTTCATTTACATAGTTTGGAAAAGCTGTAAAAATCTTTGTTTGTAATCACGGACTAATAATTATACAAATCGTTTTCTCTGTGATTCTATATATTACCCTTACAATTAATATCAATCTCCTGGGCTCAGTTACCCCACTGTCGAACACTGCAACTTTTGCCTATTTTCTCTTTCCCAGAGAGTTTATTATTAATGTATAATAGGTTGAGGGAGTGTTTTAGTTCATTCTTCTGATTTATTTGGCCTTTTCTGCTTTTATGAGTTCAATTCAGTTAATAGTATTTGTTTAAAATGCCTGATTTAATCTTTTTCAGATATGTCTAGACCAAGTTGATGTCTTTCATTGAACATATCAACTTTTAATAAACTACTTTAGATACTCTGTCTTGCTTTCATAATTATACAATAATATTTCATTGTTCATTATACTTCTGTCTATGCTTATATCTCTTCCTGGAAAAGTAAGCTTTGTAAAGCTCATACTGTATATTGTTTATTTCCTGTATCTTTGCATCCTAGCATAGTGCTTAACATACAATAAGTTCCCAGAAATTTGTTTACATAATTGTCATTATATTACTTCATATTAGAACAGTTTATTCAATGTAAATTAGTGTGAGTAAATGACGGCTTAATGTGAATTAAAGTCATGATTTTTTTCAGTTAACTATAAAATTGAAATATAAAAACACAAAATAACTCAGTGAAAATAAAACCTAAAAAAGTACTTTAGATTTTCAAGAGTTTTAAAAACTATTCCTTTCAAATTCAAAAACTGGACTGTTGATTTTTATATTTTTTTGGTATGTGTGTTGTTGTTGTTTTAACATCAAAAGCATTACTTTGATCAATACTGGCTTTTGAAACAGAGTGCAGCATTTAGCCATAAATTATAAAGTGGGGAAGGATTGATGACATAGACCTATTTTATTACTACACAAAAAAGAGATTAGAAAAAATGTTATTGTCTATAAAATTATGGGAAAGAAGGCTTATCGACAATGAGCTATATTATACAATCCCCAAATAAAGGAATTCAGGACAACATAGGAACTGCATCTGTCTTTTAATCTAGAATGTTTGGAAGAGTCGACCTGAAAGAACACATTGCAACAACATGGTTGGCCAAATTAGAGTAAAAATGCCAAGAGAACAGCGGTTGGCAGGGAGAAGGTTAAGAAAGTACCCACATTTTATATAGGTTCTGGCAGATCACAGAAGACATTTAGTTTGGTTCCGCATGCTCAAGTGGAAAAAGGAGTGTTACCATCATGTGTCCACCATGTTTTAAGGTCAAATGAGTACACAGCATGGCTGACACATTAACCAAAGGGTGGGATGTAAGTGAGAACCTGAAGACCATCAGAAGAAGGATCCAGTATGGCAATCTACTCAACAATGGAAACTGGTGAATTCCTAGCAAATATGCTTTTTTCTGGCTTCTGTGCTGTGATTACTTATGTAACAAAGCAGGTGCCTGCAGTGAAATAATCACAAATAAGATGCCTCTTGTCTGATGCCGAGATCTTATCAGTGGATAATTGTTAGAGGTGAGTAGGGATGAGGCAAATGCAAATATTTACTTATTACCTGTAAATTAGAGGAAGCCAGACATTCTGTAGAAGAATTTACACAGTAAAACTTATTTTTTCAAAATGAGAATAGTCTGTGATAAAAACATCCTCATGAAGAGTTCTTCATTTTTTCCTTATGTTGTGTTTCATTTCAATGTCACTAATTCGTTTTCCTTCTAGCAGACATCGCTTGGATTATCTCTATTCTTAACATAAACAAAATTTAAAAACATAAATTATCGAGACTGTCTTCATTTATTTTCAACCAGAAGACCTCTTTATTCCTGGGAAAATTTGCCTATTGCTTCTCCAAGAACAAGCTCCTTATAACAAAATATATAAATTAAGGCAACTTCTAATGTGTTAAGAATAACTTCTTTTCTCCCAGTCACCTAAATGGGTTTCTACCTGCCATATACTTGCTTAGCCAAGCAGGCTTACTCAAATGTTATGAAAGAGTGGGAGAAGATTTACCCCACAGTGGCTACATGTCTAGCTATGTTTTGATGTACACTCAGAACTAGTTGGAAGCTTCTCTAAATATATTACATTTTGTTTCACCTGGAAGCCTGCTCTCTGCCCAATCATTTCTTATTAGTATTACTCTCTTTTAGATCTTTTTTTTCCCTCCCTCTCTTCTTTTACTAGTTCTGTTTCAATTTAAAAACAAAAGAGTAAAACATGTATATATTTTTTAAAATAACTGTCAGAAAGCAATAATGGAAAGCAATAGTCCATTAAATATTATTTTACTGACAGCTGTATTTCCCAGAAGTAAACTGATTTAACTATTTATTTTCTCCTCTTGATTATTTTCAGCAACTCTGAATAGCATGCTTGCATCACTGTTTCTTGCACTATTGTAGATATTTTATACTAACTCCTTATGACATATGAAGCCATAAACCCTTTCTATTAATATTATTTCCAGTATTCTTCTACCAATGTTCCTCTATAACTGTTGGCCTCTTGGTTCTTCACAGTATCATTTAATTCTTCTTTATATAGGAATAAAGATAATACCTACCCATCTCCATTTCTCCCTTCAGCTTCCCAGTTTTGCAGCTGTATGTTTCCTTTTACAGCATCAAGATTAACAATATTATATATTGATAATATTTCTGTCTTCTCTGTGTTATTTTGCAGGGTAATTCTTAAAAGTGAAAATAGCAAATTTTATGTGATTCCTTATTTATTCATATTACTGTAGAACAAGTCATATGATAACATTTTGCCTCTTTTTCAATAAATCCAATGTCTCTAGTCGTGTATAATTCTATGTATAAAGTTCATAGCGTTCTATTCAAATAGTGTGTCTAAATTCAATCAGTCATTACAGGCATTACATACTTTAGCTTCCTGCAAATGTGTATTCTATAATTTTTTGTATGTTATCTCAACACTATCTGGTTTTCCGTTTTATTTTCGAATGAAAGAAGTAAATCCTGTTTTCCACAGATCATTAATATTTTCATTGTATACCCATATTTTTAAAAGTACCATCTCACGATAATCAACATCACTAGTTTGTAAGCGTGAACCTGAAGACCATCATAACAGCTGAAAGTTGACACTGAGAAGGCAGTGGTAGTGGACACAAAGGTAACATACTGGAGATAAAGTATCCTCCACTAGGTTTTTTAATGTTAGCAATTAAAGAAGAAGAAACTTGGTTTAAAGTTCCATTAGGAATTATGATTTTCCACATTTCACATTTTCGGATTGTTAGAGAACCCAGCAAAAAGAGTAGTCTCATCTCTGTTCAACTGGGCTTCATTGGGTGAATATATAAGAGATGAGGAGTTTCACATATTAACCTGCCCTCCCACTGTATATAAGTTAATTATATTGGATCTCTAGGATCAGTGTATTTAATCCTACAATAATGAAGCTATTTACCTTTAGCTGCTGTAATGAACAATTTCCAAATGCCAGGGATCAATCAAATGAAAGATTATTTCTTATTTATTTTTTTCTTATTTAACTATCTGATGCTAGTGAGGAATCTCTTCTAAGAATCTCCAAGAAGTTTTTAAGAACTTCTGGGCTCCAGAACCCTTCTACTGTGTGCCTTTCTTATCTCAAAATCTTCACTTCTAACCACTAGTATGGAGGCTAGGTCCTCAACCAAGAATCTTGCAAGAAATTTTAAGGACCAAGAGAGAAGTTTAGTGTATCACTACTTTACATTCTATCTGCATCCAGAACTAGTTATAGTGTACCAATTGAATTACATAGAATTGTGGAAAATGTAATCTTCCTGTATATACCGCAAGAGAAAACAAAATTGAGGAGACTCTATACAATCATGTTACCAAAACTCCACACATTCTGACTTTGCCACATGCCAGGTCAGGATAGATTGCTTGTCCTTGGAGGATTAGTCATGCCATTAACAAAAATGTTTGTGGGAGTTGTTTGAAAGATACTGAAAAAAGAGGGGGAAGGGAGGATTGTTCACTGTTTGGAATACTAGAAATCTTACTTTACTATGAAAAACAAACAGAAAATATTAGCCTACTATTTTTGAATCTCAATAGAATGCCTTATGCTATCTCCTCTATCAGACAAGAGCAGATGGTATTTAGAGAGCCTACTCTATGATTTTCCAAGGATTAAAAAGAAGATTCTTTTTTCTAAAAAATAAATACCCTTGTTTTTCTTTTCTCTTTATACTTTATTGCATTTGTACAATTGACTACTTTCTTTCAGTTCGGGTTTTTCTAGATTTAGAGTTATTTCTTTCAGGCCATACAAATGCCAATCAGATGCTGTTTTTGTAGTCAACTTGCTAAATTACAGGTAACTCAGCCAAGAAGCAGGTTAAGTGGCATTCAGGTGCGTTTGCATGACTCTAGAGAGTCATGTAACTGGATAAAAATCAGCACTCAAATGCGATAGAGTGTTATTTATTCTGGTATATAAGCATGTAAACATGACAAAGTGAAGCTGTTAAAACAATGAACTATGATTCCTCTAAGGATTTAGAGCACAATTTAATATTTTACAGCACCAGGCTTACTCTTAAGAGTATGATTTTGTCATATATATATTTTAACTTCTCATTCTCTCTGGTGATTCCTGGCTTTAAGGAACCTCAGTGGTGCTTTATTTACTAATACTGACACCTATGATTAATGAAGGCTTAATATCCGAGATCATTTGTTCTCACTTGGAGTCCCTATTAAATTATACAGTCTATGTATTATTTTAACATAACAGGAATCCGACTAAGGTAATATTTATGAATTGTGAAGCAAGACATCCATTCTGTAGCGTGGAGTCTGCCAGGAGCTGGTATACCATAGAAGAAATTCAGGAAGATTCAGATATATCGTATTTCTACTGCAGACCTCTTGCCAGGGAGAATGTCGGAGAGCAAGTAATGAAAGAGCAAAAGTGCGAGTAAAAGTGAGAATGAAAGATAAATAGAGAGAGAGAGAGAGAGAGAGAGAGAGACAAAGAGAGGGATTGAATGTAAAATAGGAAAATTTATTTTACAAAGGAAGACAAATACTTTTACATATTATGGGCAATTGAAACAAGTGCCTTGATCCTAAATTTTAATGTTTAACATCCATTTAACTCCCTTTATTGTATCTGGACATATTCACTCCTAGAATTCAGACACATTATTTTATTTCTTAGATTTCTTATTTGAAATCTCAGAAAAAAAAGAAACAGAATTACTAAGTTTCATTTCAAAAATGTATTGGGGAATTATATTTAATATGCTTACATCTTACAAATAATAATAAGTCATTCTGTTATATTAATTAGTCAGTAATATTATTATAAGAGAGAAGAGCTAAATTGGACAATTATTCACCAATTCTGACAAACTCAAGAAACATAATTTAGGAGTTCATTTGGACGTTAAGTTATTATGTAAGTTTATGTCTTTTCTCCACACCATGATTCCGTAGCTGATTACGTAAATTCATGAATGAGGGAAAACAAAGTAATCTGCTTACAAACTTAATTTTTATTTGACCATAAAGTCCATACATAATCATTTAGTGGAGAATACCAGTGTCTCACAGTTCACTTTTTGTGTATTTTTCTTACTTTGTAAATATCATGTAGTAAAATAATAGATTATTTTTCAATGTGAGTTCTCCAGAAATGGTAGCCTGAGGCAGAATGCTTAGTTACTGTTACTTATTAGGTAGTACAATCCCAGTGAGTAGAAGTGAGGCTCAGGAAGGTGAAGTGCAGGTTAGCAGGGAGAGCCAACATGAGGCTGTATTAGCAAGCTGCCTGCTAATTGCATGATGCCTTAGGATGCCCCCAAAGAAACCAGAAATGTACCACTTCTCAATTTATATGGGGTGACCACCATGTGGTGAGAGAAGTGGAACAATTTATCCCTGGTTTCCTGTCTTTCACTGATAAAAGTTTTGCTCCACTGGGTGTTAACTCCCAGCCACTTGTAAGTCTCGTGTAATCATCCTTAGGGAATCCTCTGGGCTGGAGCTGCAGGCAGGAGGCACGGTTGTTGATGTTGCCCTCATGTGGGGTGAGTCAGAGCTCACACAGATCTAACCACTATCGGGACAGCTAAAATTGAATACTGGTAAGGCCTGGGAGAGCTCAAGTAGCCCATGTGGGAAGAATACTGCATTCCAGATAGCACAGCATCGATACATTACTGCCTTCCACAGCTGGCTTCTATACTATAATCTGGGGCCTCCTTAGTTGTGAGAACAGTGTACCTTCCTTTATTTTCCAAGCAAAGAAGGGGAGGGTAGGGATACAAATTCAATCAATAATTCATTCAAGGTGTTAGGTTGCCTCAGTCTTAGAAACATGTAAGAGACAAGATTAACAAAATCGAACTACAGCCTTTACTGCTACCTCTGGCCTAACCTGACACCAGTATCAATATATATTATCTTTCTAATCTCAGCACTGTTGCAGATTCCCCTCACCCCTTCCAGTACCTTGAAGAGTCTATATGTTTACTAGTGGGGTGACCTCAGATCTTTATTCTTGAGAGGTCTGAGACTGTATTAACCTTGTATTTGTTAGGCCATGTTGGCTGGAATTCCCATATATCAGGGTAGGCAGGGTAGTGCCAAGAGTTATCCCAGAAAATTCCCTGGGTTCCAGTCATTCTTCTTCTTATTCCTATTGTCTTGCCTTCAGAACAACAAGACTAGTTTTCATAGTAATAAGATTGCTAACATACTGTCAAAAGAAGCTTAAGGCCAATTGATTGTATTTGGAGGTTATTGATTAGAGGACTCCTTACTATGATGCCTAGTAGAAGTATTTATTCCCTAGCAACCAGGCCTCTAGCATAGAAGAGACTGAGATTTCCAGAGTAGGGAACACACAAATTTCACATGGTGGATACTGACAGTTAAGGTAGGAGGGACCAATCCTCTTTCCACCCATGGTTTCTGAGACAATATGCTATTGGGATTATGTTAATTAATGATTCATCAAATATACATCTGGAAGCATAGCATTTCAATTCTGCTGCATATTTCCTTGAGATGGAATCTTAACTGAGGCTTTACTAGGCCAATTATGTAACTATTAGGTTGACTGTCTCAATGAGGAACATGAAATCACCAGTACATTTTGTGTTCATATGCCTGTGGTCACAGCTTCTTTGTTAGAAAACGGTCCGCTTGGTCTGATGTAGTGCCATGCAGTATTGCATATTAATAGATGAAATATTTTTTAAGTCCTTGGATGGTGGTGCAAGTAGGAATCACAGGATGGAAAGAAAGGAAAGATAAATCATGGTCCTCAAGAGATACTGAAGCCGTTAAAGAACTGTCCCATCTTGGACAGAAGAAGTCATGTAACCAACCTGAAGCCTGGTACCTGCAAGGAATTGTACTCTATTGAAGACTCATTTTGAGTACCTGTTTTTGGAAATTCAGAGCATCCATCAGTGCAGTAGATATACCATCTTTGTTGAGAGGAGCCATCTGTTGGGTTCACGCTATTCCTGCCACCGTAGACACTGTTCATTACGGGATGGGGGGCTGAAGACAGACGTTGGCTGACATTTATGTGATAGGTCATGTTCATTCATTGTGAAAAGTCTCCTCTGCAAGTTGACACTCTCTGGTGATCATTATGAAAAACAAAGATCTATGTATTTTGTGACAGTAGCCATATCAGTTAGCTCTTTATTCGACTTTCTTACTCTTAATCTTCCCATCTTGCTTCCTTCAGGCCTTTAAACTGGAAGAATTTTTTTTTCTTCCTCAGGAATACAAGCTTATATTTACCTCAGCATTCTCTTTTTTTTCCTAGCTTTTTGTGATGACTAATATAATGTATTCATAAGATAAAATTTTCTGTAAAGATATACCTCAAAGGAAGGTGATTAGTGCTATAGTGATGTGATAGTTGACAGTCCAGTTTAATATTAATTTTAAAATTTGATTTTTGTCTGTGTAGGAAAGAAAAAGTAAGATGTTTTCCTTACATATGGCAAGGGTCGTGGCTGAGACCCCTATATTAAAAGACACATTAACAAGGGAAAAGCATAAGAAATTCATTTAGGCCGGGCGCGGTGGCTCACGCCTGTAATCCCAGCACTTTGGGAGGCCGAGGCGGGTGGATCACGAGGTCAAGAGATCAAGACCATCCTGGTCAACATGGTGAAACCCCGTCTCTACTAAAAATACAAAAATTAGCTGGGCATGGTGGCACGTGCCTGTAGTCCCAGCTACTTGGGAGGCTGAGGCAGGAAATTGCTTGAACCCAGGAGGCGGAGGTCACGGTGAGCCGAGATCGCACCATTGCACTCCAGCCTGGGTAACAAAAGTGAAACTCTGTCTCCAAAAAAAAAAAAAAAAAGAAATTCATTTAATGTCATGTTTACATAACACATGTTATCTAAAAATGAAGACTCAAAGAAACTGGGGAAAAAAACGTACATTTTTTTGCTTGGATTTGAGGAAGGGAATCCAGGCATGTAGAACTGTGAATGAACAAAATGGATATGATCTAATGGTAATAAAATGAAGTGGGGACACAGCCAGGACTGTTTGTTTAGATTCTGCTTGGCATCTTTGTGTTTTCAGTTCAGAGATGAGGATGTGTTTTCCTCTGGGAACAGGAAGGGTACCTCTGGAATGAGTAACTTACGGACTCCTTTAAAGGAAGGTCAGACAATTCCTTAATGGTTTGTTTTAGGGGAGGAAGGCAGGAGACTGTTTGAAAGACCTTTCTGCTTCTACTATTTCCTCAAATGCCGAGGCACCGTATTTTGGGATAGTATGTTCTGAACCCCATCGCTTTGTTTGTATTTTTAAAATTATATAGTTGATGACATTTAAGTTTTACAAAAATTTTCTGAAATAGTTAAGTTTGTTTGTTTCTTTTTGAAGACAAAATAGCTTAAAGAATGTACAAGAATTCAAAGTTGGTTTAAGTCACTGTTTAAAACATGAAGTCAGCGTAATGGTAACAGTAAATGCTAAAGCTGTGTAAAAAGTACTTTTATTTGGGCTCATTTCATTCACCCAACCAACAATTCTAATAAATGACATTAGCATTTTCATTTTATAGGTGAGTTATTATCAATAATGCTATACTTTTGCCATAATGAGCTCAAACCAATGTTGTCTAATTCCAAATCCAGGGATCTTGAAAATATATGAAATTTATAAATTCAGTTCACAAATATTAATGGAAAAACTTAAGTGCCAGAGATACAGCAGTGACTCAAACAAATTCTGATTCTAGTGGAGATTCACAATAAATGAATACATATATAGTATGATATGAGTAAAAATAAATGTTAAGAAAAATAAGGCAAGCTAAAAAGATAGACAGTAACAGAGGAGGATTGGTGTTCCAGGAAGTTCCACCTGAGCAAACATCATTTGAGCAAATAATTGGTCAGTGTATTTTTTAACAAATAGAAAGTTAAAGGATTCACTTATCTTACATGTGCTTTTAGCTCTCATTATTGTAATCCAAATAATTTAAATTTCTTTAAGATTTTACCAAGATTTACTAAATGTAGTAAACTTCAAAGGCAATGTATATAGTCATGTAGAATTGTGATTAAAATTAAATTTAATAACAATATTAAATTTTATACTCATTCTGATATTGGTAGCTACAGATTTTTATTAATTTTCTGTTGGTCATTTATTATAGGAAAAAGAAATATTAGAGAAAGTTGTTTTCCTGAGAATTAAAGTCGGTGGATGCTTACATATTTATTTAATTTTGATGTAGTACCACTCTGAGACATTTATGTCAGAGCTTTAGAATTCTGTCCTGGATCAGATGAGACTCACTCCATAGTATTCTACGAAATTTAGAAATTGTCAACTCCATGTGGCAAACCAAGGCCTAAAGGAAATGCTTCTTAATCTTTAGATTAACGTGTCTACTCAGCATTTAAGGTGTAAGTTCAAAATAATGGAATTGCAACACCCTTTTACTTTCCCACCAAGCTATATTAAACTAGGAGACCTAAAACACATTTAATTCTAAGATATATCCATCTAACATATTTAATAGCAATGCTAAATCCTTTGAACTGTATACCTTTGTATCCTAATTGAAATAAATAATTGCTTCACAATATGCTAACAGTTTTTAGATCTTAAATTTAAAAGGTGAAGAAAGTCTTGTTACTTTCTTGTAATGGGATACGGGAAGCTGATGTAACTCCAATTCCTGAAGAAAAATACTTTAGGGAATCTTGAAAAAAAAAGTCCACTCTGGAAATAGAAGTTTTACATAGATTTTCCCAGCCTATTAGCCCTGGACAGTCTGTGATAATTAGCTTACCATAGATGATTATGGTAAGGAGTCACATGCTTTCTTATATAGCTGAATCAGTGCAGGCTAACCAAACTGATGGGCATGCTCCCATTTCTAGCTCCAAGTAAAGGTGTCATTTGATTTCCTAGTGCTGTGTAATTATTGTTTCTTGCCGGGATATTAATCTTGACCTTAGAGAACTGTGGTTTTTAAACAAAAGTCTGCTTTAAAAAGTGACAGAATAATCTCTGATCATTTCTTCCACATATTTTAAAAGACATCAGATGTTTACTCATATTTTGCTATAATTAATTATAATTTGTACAAAGGTAGTCATTTTCCAGTATAAACTTTTACAGATAAAATCAAAAAGACTAAAAAGTGTAGATACAGTTTCTTAATATTTTAAATTAAATATTTCTTAATATTTAATAATATTCTCATGTATATCTCCAATACCTTTATTTAAATAATCCCTTCATGTATTGCTATCACTAAGCCATTTGCCAAGTGCCTATCTTTTAAGATATGGTGCTTTCTAGAATTAGGAAGTCTTTAGTATGGCCCACTAACCTAGAAAATCAGGAGAAATAGCAGCTTTTGTGGCTTCTGAGTAGGGCTTTCAGAGCATCAGCTCCAATTTTGTAAGGGGAAATATACACCAAAGTCACACTAGCATGTACATAAAGGCCATGGTATATCATGCAATGAAGATTGTATTTTTCTCTGAATGTAATGAAGGCTTTCTGGCAGTAGAGAGCTTTATCCTTAAAAAAAAAAAAAAAAAAAAAAAAAAAAAGACGCTCTGATAGCAGAGTAGAGAATAAATTAGAGAAGGGGCAGTGTTTTGATTCAGAACAATTGAGAGGATGGTGTACAAATCTACAATATAATTATAGAAGGCTTAATCTAAGGTAGTAAGACGTGCAGAGCGAGACTTGAAAGATAGTAAGAAAATAAAACCAATATAATATGGTGACTGAACTGGGAGATGGAGAAAGAAGACAATGTTTAGTTCAGTGGCTTGGGTGACTGAGTGGATGAATGCACCACTTACTGACATGGGAATTATGTACTGAAGGAACGAAGAGCAATGCGGGAAAGGGCACACATTTGTGTTTAAGCACATTAATTTAAAATGTGAATGCTATATACAAGTGTAAATGTTTTGAGAACTGTTTAGTATCTTGGAGTACAATAGACTGAGACAGATTTAGGAGTCAGTGACTATTTATATGTGCTTATTAAATCATAATAATAGAAGTATTCCTGCATCTGTTTTTGATAGAGAAGAGTGAGGAGGACTGAGGTCAAACTCTGTGAAGCTTGACATATAAGTGATGTGTCAAAGACTAGGGACCCATGAAAAGGATTTTTTTTTAAGTCATTAGAAAGGTGGGATGAAATCTAAAATGCTTTGACTTCATAAATCAAAGGAGAAGAATGTTTTTCACCTTCTGATTCTTAATATAGTACTTGACACATTAAAAATTTCACTGTATGTCTTGAAACAAATCCAGCTCAACCGTCAGGTCTTACCAAATGTAAGTTTCCTGTAAAGGTTATGGGAACAGCAAATGAAGGAACATTTGTAAAGGCATATACATAATTCCCAGAGAGATCAGTGGCTATCTGGCTATCTGGAGGTGAAATGGAGGCATTAAACCAATTCTGCCTCTCCGCTACTTACAATCATATAAGACATTCCAGATGACGCACTTGAGTGAAAGATGGGTAGCAGTCTCTGTGAAGTTGTTAGGATGATTTCTCAAGAGGTGGTAAGTCACTGGTGTTGGATGTTATGAAACCACTCTCTATTCATAAATAACTATGGATTTTGATATGTTTTCATCCCGTGTAAAGTCAAAACATCAACCCTAAATGTAGAGTTCTGCTGGTCACAATTCAAAGGAAAGAAAAATAGAGAGAAGCAAAACATACTGGTTAAATAAATTAGGCTTGTAGTATAATCAACCAGAATTCAAGTATACATTTCCAGCACTTTCTACTTGTTTGAATTTATCCTCATGGAGCTTAATTTCCTCATCTGTGAAATGTAGATGTTAGCACTTCCTATACACAGCCTTGAGGATTGAAAGAGAAAATATTTGTAAAGTGTCTTAAACAGAGCATAGCACAGATAAGCATTCAAAAAAAGAAGTAAGATATACTGATGATTAGAGACCCAAATGAAAAAATATAATAATCCCAGATGGGAAAAATATTAATGCTGATGTATGAATTTTTATGGAAACAGGTTATCTTTTAGTAAACCTATATGTTTCTAAAAACAATACACTAGGGAGAAATGGAATATTTTGATGAGTTACATATCTTGATACAACATTTGTGAGAACAGATAAGGGAATACTCTCTTTGATGGAAGTTCTGACTGTTAAGAAGAAAAAATGCTCACAGTTGAAGCCACAACAAAGCTAGTTAACCCAGATAGAAAATTACTTTTTTTTCCATAGGAACATAGTAGTAGCAAAACCCAGAAGGAAAACTTATTTCAAGCTATCTGAGAAAAGGCAGTAATAACATGGGTCAGGACAACAAAACAAAACTACTAAAAAGGAAAAAAAACAGACAAAAACTGAGACTATTGAAAAATGGGATACATGTAGCTCAACTCAATGTGTAATCATAAGCTTGTGAGCTTGAAACTAAACTCCTCTAGATATTCATTGTTTGAAAGTGGAGACTTCTTTCTACTGCATAAAAGATGGATGTACCTGACAGATTACAAGTACAGTGAAAAGGTTAAGAGAATATATTACTAAATAGGGAATATGGGGAAATATTAGGAATCATGGTTTTTATATCTGAAAACTCCCTTTAAAATACACTAGCGATAGGTTCAGAAATTTGCCTACGAAATTAAGTCTCCAGGTGAGACTTGTTTAGGGTAAATTCCAAATTGTTCCAAGGGCATCAAACTTCTAATCATCAGACGATTTTTTCTAGAGTTGATTTTCGACATGTTAGCTCCTGTGTGTTCAGGCTCATAGTCTTGGCAATTTTATACATGCTGCCAAGTAATATCTTTATGGTTACCTAATGCGTCCCCATAGACAGTGAGTTTAGAGGCTGAGAGGCAATCGGTTACATTTTCCATGTCTTTTTGTCATTTTTGTTGCTTTTCTCTAATTTCTTTTAAAATTGTGATCTCTAAACAGTACTGATTTTTATAATAAGTTATAATGTATAATGATTATACTGTATTTTCTATAGCTTTAAATAACCTTATTGCGGTTCAGTGTAAAGTCCCTGTGTCATTTGTTGTTGCTATGGTTTTCGTCCTCCCATCTCTGGTTTATCTAGTTATTACCATAGTAAACTTCTTAGTCAAAGCTTTTAGTAGCTTGATTCTGAGTTATTGTAATTGTTTCCAACTAATTGTTTTTATTCTAATTCATTTTACAAAATTTTAGGTAATTTTTCTGAAGCAGTTATCTTTGTGTTAATTCCTCCATTTTCTTCCCCCTAAGTAGCATCAATTTTCCCTTTTCCCCAAACTTTCCTTTGGAAATTTCTTCCCCCTTCCCACCAGCTCCACAGTATTTAGATATGGAGTTTGAATAAGTTTGGTTTCCTGCCACTGATAGAGAAATAAGCTCTGATTTGTGGAAGCCACCCATTATACCTCATACCTCTGTCACCAGTGAGAGACTAAAGAATGAATACGTAAGCTATTAGGGAAAAATGATGCCTCAGTTTGTAGTTAGGACTTCTGGAAAAAATGTTTCTTCTTTCCTTGAAGGAGTAAAAGAAGTAATTTTTCTTCTTGTGCACATTGCAAGGAGAGTGTGTGAGATCTAAAACGATTGCAGCCATTTTTGTAATTAGGGAAACTAATTTTAGGATGAAACTGACACAATTGAGTAAGGAGAGCTGGGAGATGGAGCTTTGATTGGTATAGCCACATTTTAATGATGTCATGATTAAAGGCAGCTCTACCTCTGATCTTTGCAATCACATGAGCCAATAAATCCTTGTGTTGGCTTAAAGCCATATGGACTTACTGCTTTCTTTCTCAATCAAATGTAATTTATCAGATAGAAGATATTTTTGGTCAGTGATATCATGTCTAAATTTTGCCACTGCTACTTTGAATTCTGTTCCTACTGAGCCAGTTAACACCCCACTATTCCTAAACTGGAATGTGAACTGCTTCCTAGTCATTTCTGTTTTTCATGAATTTTTAACAAAAACGTTACACCTAGTGCTATGGTTTGAATGTGTCTCCTCCCAGATTCAAATGTTCCCAGTGTGATAGTATTTAGATGTGGGGCTTTAAGAGGTCGGAAGGCCGTGAGGACTCCTCACTCGTGAATAAGATAAAGGTCCTTATGAAAGTATTTGCATGCAGCATTCGGTCTCTTGCCGTTCTGCTTACGGTCCTGTAAGGATGCAGCCTCCCTTCCTTCAGTGGGATGCAGCCTTCGCCAGTCAACTGAACCTGCTGGCACCTTGTTCTTGTGCGTCCTCGCCTCCAAAACGATGAGAAATCAATTTCTCTGCTTTATAATTTACCCAGTCTCAGGTATCCATATCCTGGTATAGTAGCACAAATGGACTAAGACACCTAGTTAGTATCCATGTTGTCTCATAAAAATGCTACATGAGTTGTTGACAAAGAAGTAGTTGATTCTAACAATGTTGAAAATGTTAGTCAACTCAATTTTGACATTTATTTGACACATGTTATATTTTCCTTTTGCTGACCATGAGATTTTTATAATTTTTAATCAATTGAAGAGTTATATTTTTCAGACCATATCGTTTTCAGTTTTTGATGTGTTTCCTATAAAATTTGCATCACAACATAGATAAAATCTTACCTCTTTTTTTATGATTTGGTTGCCATAGAAAAAGTTAGACTTATATAAAAAATATAGGCTTTGCCAAGAGTATTTGTGACTACTATTTTGTATCATGTGCTGCTGCTTCTTCTTCTTCTTATTATTATTATTATTTGAGACAGAGTCTCACCCTGTTGCCCAGGCTGGAGTGCAATGGTGTGATCTCAGCTCACTGTAACCTCAGCCTCCCAGGTTCAAGCAATTCTGCCTCAACTTACTGAGTAGCTGGAATTACAGGCACGTGCCACCATGCCCGGGGAACTTTTCATATCTTTAATAGTGATGGGGTTTCCCTACTCCCTGTAGAGAAGGAGTTGGCCAGGCTGGTGTTGAACTCCTGACCTCGTGATCTGCCTGCCTTGGCCTCCCAAGGGACTACAGGTGTTAGCCTGTGCTGGGACTACAGGTGTTAGCCACCATGCCTGGCCACATGCTTATTTTTGACTTTGAGAAAGAATGACAAAAAAATGGCTGGTGCCAAATATTTCATTGTGTTGAGTTCTGGATTGCAGCCTCCAATGAAATGAGGATCTGAAAGTTGGAGAAGAATGAAAATAGTATAATGAGTATAGGAGTAGATTTCTTTAATAATGAAAAAAACAGAGGCAGAACACACTGGAATATTATGTTGGTGCAAAAGTAATTGTGGTTTTTGTCACTGAAAGTATTATAAATTAGTGATGATCTTAATCTTCTGTCAAAATCCTGAGAGTTTGTTTATATGCAGAGATAGTAACTCAAAACATTTGAAAAATTGGATTAACCTCTCTTTTAAGTCACTTAAGTTAATTCTAAGGGTACCTTTAAAAAAAACTTGTAAAACTAACATGTTTGTTTTAATGGAAGATAAACAAATAAAGAGATCTGAAGAGCATAAAATGGAAAAATAAATTTTTTTTCTAAACTCTCATTTCTATATTTCCAGAAAAATGTTTATAGCAACCCAAAAGTGCATCAATTTTGTCTTTCTTTTCTTCTTTTTTTCCTTCTCTCTATACATTTTATGTGAAACTTGCTTTCTTTTTAGTGTCACCTAATAATATATTTGGAATATTATGCTGTATATATGCATAGAAATTTTTTCATGGCTATATAATATTCCATGAATTATATATATTTTAATTTATATGTATATTATTTAAGGATATTTGAATTATTTTGCATTGTTTTCATACAAACATAATAGCAATGAGTATACTCCTAATTACAGGTGTCTTACCTACTTCTACTTGTCTTTTTTGTGTAGATTATTGAGGTGAAATTGTCAATGTTTATTTAAATATTTTTAAATATTAACAGATTTCTTCCAAAATGTTGCAAAAATTCATAATCCTAGCAAAGTTATGTGCAAGTTATTTTTTCTTATATGTAATCTGTATGCCTTTTGTAAAAAAAAAGTCTTCAGAAATTTGTGTGCACAATGAAGATCCTTGATATATGCACCATGCATATATATGTGTATTTGTATATATTCTCTGTTTGTGTGTGTTTGTGTGCATGTGTGTGTATGTGTTCTATTTGTAAGAGAGAATGACTGCATTATGTTAGAAATAAAGCACTATAAATATTTGCTGAGCGGGTAATTGAATGAATGGTTGAATTACCTATGCTGCTCTGTGCTGTTCATAGCATTGAGTTGAATCTGCTATTCTGCTGGAATTGTAATTGGAACACTCAGGGACAAGCTTCAGCTCAGCAATTTGCTCTTTAAGTAATGATTGTTCTGCTCCTTCATGAAATGAATGAGATCCAGGTCAAGCCAATCATGAAGGGAGAAAACATTGACGTTAATGCAAATCATTCAGAATAGGTTTGAATAACCCTAGATTTGTTTAACTAATATTTAGTTTAAAGAATATTTGAATACTACTTCCTCCATAACTCCTTTCCTGACTAAGTAAACCAGAAATGTAGATGCAGCCTTCAAGAAACCAGACACCGCAATACTTTCTCCTGGCATAAGGTAAGGTGCTGCAGTTGCAAAATGACTGATTTCCATCTTCAGTAGCAAGTGAGCCTATACTGAGGACAAAAAAATTTTGAATTTTATCCACAGGTAAAGATATTTTTGTTATTAGTAGAATCAATGATTCAACCATTCATTCAATTACCCACTCAGCAAATATTATTAGTGCTTTATTTATAAAATAATGCAATTATTCTGTCTTAGAAATAAAGTACACCTGGTTTGGAAACTCATTTTCTCTCTGACTGTTTGACATTGCATATGTCATTCACATTCTCCAAGATGATACACTTACCTGTAAGTATTTTCAGTATTTGATTTAAAAAATGTGGAAGGCCTTTAGTGATTCTGTTCTCTTCTTTTCCATCTTTCATTAGCGCAAATGATTCTTCTCCATCTTTCATAATCAGGCTATCAGCCAGGGATTCTGGCTTATAATTATCCCTAAGTACAACACTGATGGCTCTTCTGAAATTGCCCCTGCATAGGTTAATCCACAAATTGTACATGTATCTAATCTTCGTCCTTGTAACATTGTATTCTCTCAACACCTCAATTATTTTCTATATATACAACAGACAGTTCAATTATATTAACTTGTTCATTGCTAATATCTAAGTTTGATGGTTGTTATAAACAGTCTATATTGTAGAGGGTGAGAAACACAGTAGATGTGGCAGGAGTTTGTTTTACCTTATTTATATTTATTTAGAACTGTGCTTTTTCAAATATTTCAAATACTGCTATTTTTTCTTGTGTGTTTAATATGGTTAGGCTTTGTGTCCCCACCCAAATCTCATCTTGAATTATAGTCCCCATAATCCCCATATGTCAAGGGAGGGACCAGATGGAGGTAATTGAATCAGGAGTAGGGAGGGGGTGGTTCCCCCATGTTCATTCTTTGTTTTATATTTGTGTGGTAATTGTTTGATGGGATGCTTGGCTTACAAGATTTTTCTCACCTATATTTAGGTGAATGTGTTTGAATTGTAAATCTGTGGCAAACAGGGGCTGCGCAGATTTAAGGTAATTTTAATATGATCAACAAACTGACTTTTTTTTTTAAGTAGAGTTTTGCTGTAAACTAATATTTTGATAATAATCCTAGCACTCATGGGTTTAGACAAGTTTTTTTACTCTTAGATGGTCCAAAAGAAATTAAAATATAATTATACATTTGGGACCCACTCACAATTCAGTAGTCTGATTTAATGTTTCTACTCTTTTTGTTGTAGAGGAATGTATATATTTGTAGTAGAACTTTAAACTTTAAGCAGGAAGTTACTGTGACATCAAGTAAATTGTTAGAAAGTCATTCTTCAAGCTCCACATGAAATATTTTGTTTGGTGCTACTTTCCTTAATAGACCACAACTTCTTGAGTGCAGAAACCATAGTTTATTGCTCTCATAATTCTAAATGATAAAGGAAAGGAGAAGGGAGTGTAAAAAGCAGGGGTAAGAGGCAAGTGGCAATAAAATCGTCTTGGAATATTTTGCAGCCACTCAATAAATTCTTATGTCAGATCCTTTTTGTCCCACTACTGACTTTGGACTGGCTTTCTGTCTACTAGAGTGGCCTCTTTTCAAGACTTAATTGTGATCTAGTATGTTTTCTTTCTTCTCTTGCAGTATACCTCCCATTTCTCCCAAACTATATTGCAAAGTAACTTTGAAAGAAAGCATTTGACTTATTTAGTTTATATTAAAGAATGGGTGACCATTTATTGCTTTTATATGGTTTCCCAATAAGATTTTCACATTATAAAAAAATATATACTGACACAAAATAATAAATCTCTAATTATAGAAATTATCTGTACAAATTTGGGCTATAAGAGCATTGATTATCAGTACCTCTCACTGTCCTGCTTTGCTGAATAGTATTTGCAGAAGGGAGAAAGAGTTAGTATGCAGGACAATTTTAGAAACAATATGATATGGAAAGAATAGAGTTTTTTTGAGAGCTTAAGAAATCTTTTTCAACATAACTGTGAATAATTCCCTCTGGTGATTTAGGCAGGAAGCCCAAATAGCAATGTTAAATGCTGCCAGAGAGTTTGTTACACAAGATAAATCCAGCCTTTGAGAAATTTTGTGATATTCCTAACTACATATTTGTTTCTTTACATACATAACGCTTGGATGCTGGAAGATAACACGGTTATATTTCCTCCCCCAATCCCTAAGTAACAGACTTTCCAGGTTGAATTTCATTTTTGTTTTTTAAATAATATAAAACCTTTGCATTTCTCCAGGTCAGTAAAAGTACAGGCCTCATTGCCTTGCTGAAGGATCTTCCTCTTTTCTCCACTTAGAATTTTCTGAACCTAATCAGCAAGGAGCATTTTGCCAGACTCCTGGTCATTGGTCCATAAATGAATGACACTCTTCAGGCCAAGGGCTAGCTAATCACCAAGGCCGAACTCTGTGTGTGTTTACTACTGTGTGTTCTTTTCACTTTTCAAAGTCATAATGGATTAGGTACAGTGGCTTTTGCTTCCACGTTTGAGCTGCCTGAATAAACAGGAGGTAATCCCTCACCTTAGGCTGCTGCATAATGCATTCCAGCTTGTTGCTCTGAGTATTTTGACAGCTTTAACATTTGTTACTGGTAGTCGATCTTGGACTTTTTGATCCATGAATCTGAATGGTATGGCTTGTCCTCATGCTCATCATTCCTTGGTCAGCAAATTAATGGGGGAGCCTTGCTCAGGATTGTGTTAAAAATGAAAATCCCCATGCAAAATAAGTATTTCAAAAATGTTGAATATCTTTGCTCAAAAAGGAAAAAAGTTCTCTTTGCATTTAATGTCATACGACAGTTATTCTTCAATCATGTCAGCATCTTGCTCTATGTTTACAACGTGTATGTTAAGCAGATTGTTATACAAATGTCTTCTCTATTTCTTTTAAAAGAAGGCAGGTTCACACCTCTGTCTTGCGTCCACCTTTCCAGGTACCACGGCCTCACATTTATTCCTAGCTTTCAGTATTGCGATTTGTTTTAGGTAGACAATTTGTGCTTTGAAAAATAGTCATTGCAAACCATGAGTAAATACTTCAAAAAAAATTATAGTGTTTTTTTCTCTTCTAAATTTTCTGTAATGTCATTGGTTACTTGTAAATACATAGGAATTTTAATGTAAGTGAAGTAAATAAGTAATATTAAATGAGCAATTGTTCCAAAAGCTGTTTTAATGTTATTGTCTGTTCACTTCATAGTAGTAATTATAGAAATATATTTCAAGAAAGTAAATGTAAAGTCCAACAAAAACACTATATTATTTGTTACAGTAAAAAATAGCTGGCAGAGTGCGGTGGCTCACGCCTGTAATCCCAGCACTTTGGGAGGCCGAGGTGGGCAGATCATGAGGTCAAGATATCGAGACCATCCTGCCTAACATGGTGAAACCCCGTCTCTACTAAAAATACAAAAATTAGGTGGGCGTGGTGGCGCGTGCCTGTAGTCCCAGCTAATTGGGAGACTGAGGCAGGAGAATTGCCTGAACCCAGGAGGCGGAGGTTGCAGTGAGCCAATACGAGGCCACTGCACTCCAGCCTGGCACCTGGCAATGGAGTGAGACTCTGTCTCAAAACAAAACAAAACAAAACAAAAGCAACAACCAAAATGAAGTAATTGATAAAATTAAATGAGGACAACATGAAGGAATATTCTATGGATGTAGATAATTATATTTATTTTAAAAAATCTAAAGAGTTGAAAAATGCTATTTTTATGAAAAAGCAGAATTTGACGTCTAACATAGGAAATGATATAAATCAATGCTTTTCAGACGTTTTATTTTCTATCTTTAAAAATAAGAAATTTATTGTACATATGACCCTCATATACACATACATAATACACAAATAAAAGTTTTTCAAAACAATAGTCATCCTGTTAAATATAATACATACAGACATTTTCTTTTTTTCTGTTTTAACTTAATTTAAAATAATTTGAATTGTGACCTGTTAAAGTGATTTATTTATCAACAAATGGATTGTGATTGATCTAAAATACATAAATAATATGCTTTGAGAATATTCTTGAAGGAAATGCAGAATAATATTTTATATATAACATTTAGATGTGGAATATTTACATTTTTCCCTTATTCTGTTACAGTTTTTTAAAAATATTGTCAGTAAACATTTTAACATCACGTGTGACTCACTTTTTGCCTCTCATATTTATTCATCAAGTGTAAATATGTTTTACATTTCAAAGTGCTTTATTCCAGCTTTTTTTTTTTTTCAGTTTTTGGTAGGGTAGAGCCCAGGTCTTAAAATACAGAGCATTTTTCTGGACATAGTAAATTCAAGATAAATAACTGTTACATGAGGGAGTGAGTTAAGTGCTTGAATGGCTTTATAAAACTTAAATGTCTTTTTATGAAATAAATGTTAGTTTTTATTATTATTTTATTCACTTTATTGCAGAGCTACATCAGTTCTACTAAAATGGAAGTTAATGTAGTCAAATGACATTTTTTAATTCAGAACACACTCTTGTCCAGATGTGTTCAGTGTTAGGCCAGAGTTATGTTTGGTGATACTGCTGTATAAAATGTCTTACTGCTGCAGAAAGCACACAGGCGTGGGGGCCAAAACAGTTTGTAGTGATCTCACTGAGCCGCTGATTCCTCTGTTGTAAAATGAAAATAATAACATTTGCCTCATAAACTTTCTGAATAATTAATAGAGTTAATCTGTATAAAATATCTAGGTTCATGACCAGCACATATGTTAAGTGTCTGCCCTTCCTTTTCCTCAGCTACTGGATAGTATTTTAAAATATTTTATACTTTTAAAGAGAGTTGTTGTCAGTCTTGCATATGTGATGCAGAGGCTGCGGATACATAGGGCGGGCTTCTGGATCCAGGGTTGTTGATTGAGTACACTAATGCACAGCCCACACATTGAGTGCTGGTTGTACTACCGTTTTATATAAGCAGCTTGAGCATCCAAAGCTTTCTGTATCCACAGGGTTTTCAGAGTGCTTCCCCAATGGATACTGAGAGAAAACTGCAATTAACTATATATAAAACTATAACTTTTAAAAAATGTAAGATGTCAACTGAAGTGACTCAGGTTCAGCAATGCATAAGATAAATTTTATAAATAAATGCATAAAGTGTAAATATGAAATGAGAAAAAAGTCTACTTTAAAAGAAGACGTAATGCTCATACAGATACGATGTGGGGGAAAAGTATCTTAGAACCCAAAGTAATAAGTTGAATATAAATCATCATATAGTATTATACTGGTGAAATGGAATATATATATATATATCAGAAGATTTGGCCAACAAGAGTAGAAAGGGTCTTTGAGCTCACCCCTGTGTTCTTTAGGATCTTCATTTAAGAAGCAGAATTGTCTTTATTGCTTTTTGTTTGTTTTCAGGGTGTACTAAAAAACTAAAGTCAGTTCACCATTATTCATAAAAAATGCTCAAAAAATTGTAGGCAAACATTAAAGATTTCTTTTGAGTTAATTTAATAGAAGAAATTAAGATTAATTTAATACAGATCTCTGTGCACAGTCAAAATAGAAATGGTGAATTCTTCCTCATGTTCACTGAGAAGAGATAATGATATTGGTTAAACTAGCAAAAAGAAAAAGCAAAATGGGAAAGTGCTGTTGAATTTTTAAAGCAGTCTTTTAAAATGGAACTGACCAAAACAATATTTAGACTCTGATACAACAAAATAATTGACTGAATTTTTGAAGTCTCATAACTTTAGCAGTGTCCCAGAGGTTTTCATTTACATTTGAACAGAACCTTTTTATGAAAACAAAGTATACACAAAAATGAGTAAGTAAAAAATATTTTACTGAAAAAATAAAAAATAAAATATTGATCATTTAATATAGGGGTAATTTCCTTAATATATTTGTTTTATTTGTTAATGTTATGAATTAATTTTCTTAACTTAGAAAGAGTATTCCCTGTATAGTATAAAAAATTCAAACAACGTTATGATAAAAAGTAATGCTGTGCAGGAGGTAAATGCACAAATACTGGGCTTGAATTCAAATTCTGACTCCATTTATTAATATTTCTGTGAATTTATGTACAAAGGTTGCTTAATCTCTCTTTGCTTCAATTTTTTAAAAAATTTTAAATGAAAATTAAAATAATTCTTGTTTCTATTATGAAGCTTAAATTGGTTAATACTGGCAGATTACATAAAACAGTACTTGGCACAGAATAAGTATACAATATATTTTAGCTTTTATAATTATTGTATAATAAAATAGTCAAAGGACACAAGCAGAGAATGCTTACAGAAAGAAGAAAATGGGCAGCAAGTATATAAAGTAGAGCCAACCATTCTTACAACCAAATAAATGCAACAATAAGATACCCTTTTTAACATATTGGATTGAAAGATTTATCTTGTTATTGGTGTGGGGAAATAAAGAGACTCTCAGACACTGTTGGTGAGAGTCTAAACTGGTGTAACCTTTTTGAGGGCAATTTAGAAACTATCAAACTGAAACTGCACACATCTTTGACCTAGAAATCTGGCTCCTAAGATTACTCATATTTAAACATGTCTACAATCTTGTTAATAGAAAACTAATAGATGCAACATGGCAGTTCCAGTATGAGTTGTATGTGCTTCAGAAAAGTGCATATATACACTGATAAAAAATATGAGTATGTATACAGTCAAGTGCCCCATAACAATGTTTTGGTCAATAATCGGCTGCAGGTATGAGGGTAGTTCCATAATAGAGCTGAAAAATTCCTGTTGTGTAGTGACATTGTATCCTTTGTAATGTGGTACTGAACTGCGTCACTCAATGTTTGTGTTGATGCTGGTGTAAACAAACCTATTGCACTTCTAGTCATATAATGATAATATACAGCTATGTTACTGGTTTACATATATATCATCCTATATTTTATCATAACTTTAGAATTTTCTTCTTTTAGATATTTTTTTTATCAAGTTTATTATAAAACAGCCTCGGGCAAGTCCTTCAGGAAATATTCCAGAGGAAGACATGATTATAATCATAGGATATGACAGCTTCGCGCATCTTATTGGCCCTAAAGACCTTTCAGTGGAACAAGATGTATAGGGGAACACAGTGATATTGATAATCCTGACCCTTTGCAGGCCTAGGCTAATGTGTTTGTTTGTGTTTTTGTTTTTAATTTAAAACATATAAAAATTTAATACAGTATTTAAATAGAAAAAAAACTTAGAGAAAAGAGCACCAAGAAAAATATTTTTGTAAAACTGTAGAATGTATTTGTGTTTTAAGCTAAATGTTGAGTCAAAAATTAAAAAAAATAATAAGTTTATAAAGTAAATTAATTACAGTAAGCTAAGGCTAATTTATTATTGAAGATACAAAAAGATTTTAAATGAATTTAGTGTAGCCTAAATGCACAGTATTTATAAAGTCCATGTCCTAGACCTTCACATTCACTCCCGTTCACTCCTGAACTCATCTAGAGCAAAATACCAATCTTGCAAGCTCCATTCAAAGTAAGAGCCCTACACTGTCCAAAAAAGCAAAGACTTGAAACCAACCCAAATGCCTGTCAATGATAAGACTGGATAAAGAAAATGTAGCACATATACATCATGGTATACTATGCAGCCATAAAAAAAGGATGAGTTCGTGTTCTTTGTAGGGACATGGATGAAGCTGGAAGCCATCATTCTCAGCAAACTAAGACAAGAACAGAAAACTGAACACCACATGTTCTCACTCATAAGTGAATGTTCAACAATGAGAACACATGGACATAGGGAGGGGAACATCACACACCAGGGCCTGTCAGCGGGTGGGGGCTAGAGGATGCCTAGCACTAGGAGAAATACCTAATGTAGATGATGAGGTGATGGATGCAGCAAGTCACCACGGCATGGGTATAACTATGTAACAAACCTGCACGTTTTGCGCATGTACCCCAGAACTTAAAGTATAATAATAATAATAATAAAAGTAAGAGCCCTTGACAGGTGTAGCAGTTTTTCTTTCATACCATATTTTTTACTGTACCTTTGATACATTTAGAAACATACGTGATTACTAACCGTTGTGTTCCGGTTGCCTACAGTGTGCAGCACAGTAACATGCTGTACAGGTCTGCAGCCTAGGAGCAATAGGCTGTATCCCACATGGCCTGGGAGTGTAGTAATCTACACCACCCAAGTTTGTGTGAGTATATTTATGATGTTCGCACAAGAAAGAAATCACCTAATGAGGCATTTCTCGAAATATATCCCTTCCACTAAGTGAAGAGTGCCTGTACAGGCATACCTTGATTTATTGCTCTTTGGTTTATTGCACTTTGCAGATATTGTCTTGTTTATAATTTGAAGGCTTGTGGAAACTCTGAGTCCAGCAAGTCTGTCCATGTCATTTTTTCAACATCATGGGCTCCCTTCACATCTTTGTGTCACATCAGTAATTCTAGAATAGTTCTAAACTTTTTCATTATTATTATGCCTGTTATGGTGATCAGTGAACAGAGATCTTTGATGTTACTATTGTAATTGTTTTGGGGTGCCACAAACAGATCCCATATAAGAGGGTGAACTTAATTGATGTGTTCTGCCTGCTCCACCAACCTACCATTCCCTCATTTCTCTCCTTCTCTTCCATCCTTACTCCCTGAGACACAACAGTATTGAAATAGGCCAATGAATAACTATATACTGACCTCTAAGTATTCAAGTAAAAGGAAGAATACCATGTGTCTCATTTAAATCAAAAGCTAGAAATCATTAAGTTTAGTGAGGAAGATATGTCAAAAGCTGAGATAGGCCAAGAGTGAGGCCTCTTATGCCAAACAATTAGCCAAGTTCCAAATGCAAAGGGAAATTTCCTGAAGAAAATTGAAGGTGCTGATCCAGTGCATACATGA
The DNA here is from genome assembly GCA_004027835.1 of Alouatta palliata. Taxonomy (NCBI): domain Eukaryota; kingdom Metazoa; phylum Chordata; class Mammalia; order Primates; family Atelidae; genus Alouatta; species Alouatta palliata. Next base: position 25,412 of record PVKV010009254.1, on the reverse strand, counting down.
ATGATAAAGAGAAAATGCCTTATTGCCAATAGAGAGAAAGTTTTAGTGGTCTGGATAGAAGACCAGCCACAATATTCCCTTTTAGCCAAAGCCTAACACAGAGCAAAGCCCTTACCCGTTGATTCTTTGAAGCCTGAGAAAGGTGAGGAAGTTGCAAAAACAAAGTTTGAAGATAGCAGACATTGGTTCATGAAATTTAAGGAAAGAAGCTTTTTTCATAACAAAGTGCCCAGTGAAACAGCAAGTGCTGACATAGAAGCCGCAGCAAGCAATCCAGAAGATAGTTAAGATGGTTGCTGGAGATGGCTGCTAAGCAATGGATTTTCAATGTTGACAAAGAACCTTCTGTTGGAAGAAGATGCCCGTCTAGGACTTCTATAGCTAGAAATTAATACCTGGTTTCAAAACTTCAAAATACAGGCAGCCTGTCTTGTTAAGAGCTAATGCTGCTGATGACTAAGTTGAAGCCAATGCTCATGTACCATTCCAAAATTACTAGAGCTTAAGAATTATGCTAAATCTTAAGAATTATGTAGATTTAGCAATAAAAAAGCTTGAATAACAGTTTACATGTTTACAGCATTTTTTCCTGAAAATTTTAAACCCACTTGAGATTTAATACTCAAGGGGGGGAAAAAAAGATTCCTTTCAAAATATTACTGTTCACTGAGAAAGCACCTGGTGACCAAGAGCTCTAATGGAGATGTACAAAGAGAGTAATGTTATTTTTAGGCCTGTTAGCACAATACCCGTCCTGTAGACCATAGATTAAGGGGTAATTTTGACTTTCAAGTGTTATTATTTAAGAAATACATTTTAGAAAGCTACTACAACCATAGTGATTTCTTTGATAGATCTTGGCAAAATAAATTAAAAACCTTCTGGAAAGGATTTACCTTTTAGATGCCAGCAATTATTCATTGAAGAAGGTTAAACTATCCACATTAACAACAGTTTGAAAGATGTTGATCCCAACCCTCCTGAATGACTTTGAGTCATTCAAGACTTCAGTGGAGGAAGGAACTGCAGATGTGATGGAAATAATAAGAAAACTCGAATTATAACTGAAACATAAAGATGTGACTGAATTACTGCAATTTCGTGATCAAACTTGAATTGATGAGAAGTTGCTTCTTAAGGATGAGTAACGAAAGTAGTTTCTTGAGATGGAATCTCCTCCTGATAAAGATGCTGTGAACATTGTGGAAATGGCGACAAAATATTAGATTACATAAATGCAGTTGATAAAGCAGCAGTAGGGTTTGAGAGGATTGACTTCAATTCTGAAAGACATTCTACTATGGGCAAAATATTGTAAAACTGTGTTGCATGCTGCCAAGAAATCTTTCATGAAAAGAACAGTGCATTGAAATGGAAAACTTCATTGCTTATCATAAATTAAAAAGTTGCTACAGCCATCTCAACCTTCAGCAACATTAATCTTATCAGCCAGAACCCATTAACATCAAGGCGAGAGCCTTCACTGGCAAAAAGGTGACCACTTGTCAAAGGCTCAGATGATCGTTAGCATTTTGTTTTTGCAATGAAGTATTTTAAATTGAGGTATATACATTGTTTTTTTGTTTTAGACCTAGTGTTGTTGCACACTTAATAGATTTCAATGTAGTATAAAAATAACTTGTATGGCACTGGGAAGCCAAAATGCTAGTGTGACTTGTTCTAATATGATATTTGCTTTATTGTAGTAGTCTAGAACTGAAACTGCAGGGTATGCCTATATATGTCATTAAAAATATTGGAAAGATCAACTGAAAAATTTTGATATTTTCTTTAAATCAGTGAGACTATGAAGTGTGGGACCTTCCATGGTTAAAGAAAAGAAGATATGGGACTTTCATCTAATAGTTTTTTTTAAAAAATGATGTGTAATTTTTATAGTAAAAATGTCTAAATGACATATATAAAGTTTTAGGCATAAAACGTATAATCATATGGGCTTTTCAAAATAGAAAACAGGTCACAGAACAAAAAGGACATTTAAAAAGCTCTACTTATTTTAAAAGCTCTGTTGGTTCAGTATGTATATTTTTTCATATTTGTAGAGGAAATTATGTATTTTTTACAAAAGAATGAAGAGAGATTAACACTGCTGAATGTGGTGTCAGGCAAAGCAAAAAATTTAACAGCAGTCACAATTTTTTTAGTGTAGATAATTTGTGATAAAATATATATAAAATTAGAGTTGATAGCCACAGCCTGAATAGATTGAGCTTAAAATTTCTACTTGAGAAAAATAACTTTGTTCTTTGAAATAGTAATGGCCAGGCGTGGTGGCTCACGCCTGTAATCCAAGCACTTTGGAGGCCAAGGAGGGTGGATCAGCTGAGGTTGGGAGTTCTAAACCAGCCTGACCAACATGGTGAAACCCTGTCTTAAGAAAAAAAGAAAGAAATACTAGCTATGGGATTAAAAATAAAAATGCATTGTTGTAGTATTAGGTAAACACTTGCTTAGCAGAATAAACTGACAAAGATATCATCTGTTTTTTTCACCATCGTATTTCATACTTGTGCTGAGATTCTCATTTTATTTATAGTAAGAAGTAATTATCAGACCATAGAATTCACTTAGGAAAAACTGATGCGTTTTATAAAGTTCAAAATAGGTACATATTTTAAAAATATAAAAGCTTTGCCTTAATTGTTCCCTCAATTTGTTAATTAGTAATCAGTTTATTGGAAATGTGATTTAGACATTAAGATCAGCATTAAGCCATAAATGCATGTGGTTTCTAGATGAATTTATGCTGTTTTATTTCTATATGCTGTTTTATTAAAAGGTTTATAGACAAAATAGGAATCTTAAAGTTAGCTAGTTATATAGTAAATATTCCTTATATCAATTGCTATTATGTCATATAAAATGAATAATTGCTAGCTATGCTTTAAAAGATGTATTTTAAACTACATTGTAGAAAGTCAGACAGTTAAATGTGTATTTATATAATTTTATGAAGAAACAAAATCATATCTATACACCTTACCAAATGGAAAGATTTATGGTCAGCTAGGTTTTTCTGACCACTTACGCTACACAAAAAAAACTGGTTCATATATGATTGAGTGTGTTATGAACTGATCAATTCTAGGCCATATGCAATGTCATAAATGACAGAATAAAGAGAAGGTGCTAATTGTTAAGAAAATGGTACATGTACAATACTTAAATATAAGTCCAACCCGCTTTTATGCTTAAGTTAGAATAAGATATATAAACAGCAGGCCGGGTGCGGTGGCTCAAGCCTATAATCCCAGCACTTTGGGAGGCCGAGGTGGGTGGATCACGAGGTCAAGAGACTGAGACCATCCTGGTCAACATGGTGAAACCCCGTCCCTACTAAAAATACAAAAATTAGCTGGGCATGGTGGCACGTGCCTGTAGTCCCAGCTACTCAGGAGGCTGAGGCAGGAGAATTGCTTGAACCCAGGAGGCGGAGGTTGCGGTGAGCCGAGATCGCGCCATTGCCCTCCAGCCTGGGCAACAAGAGCGAAACTCCGTCTCAAAAAAAAAAAAAAAGATATATAAACAGCAAGATGTAGAAATAAAAAGCATTTTTACCATTCCAATGGTCTATGTTCTAATCGAGGTTCTAACATACAGAATTTTTTAAAACTAAGAGTCAATTTTGTATAGGCAAAAATTTTCCTAATAACCTGAGGTAATTAAAATTCATATTTAGCTAAAATTTCAGGTAAGAGAAAACCAATTCTATATAGACTAGAATTAGTCTCTGTGGAAAATAGTATGTTCTGCTCTTTTCAGTTCTTCTCTTTTTGAAAAGTGAGATGGCCAACAAAATGAAGAATAAGAATGACACATTCACAGTACACACATGCTCACACACAGGCACACAGTTCAAACTGAGAGCATCAGGTGAGGGTCACCAATGAGACAGTGACTGGCAAATGTGAATTTCTTTCTTTGCTTTTGATATAGTTGATAGGAAAAAGATTTAAATACATTTGTTTTTAAAATATAAACATTGCAGTTTTACCTCAATCATAATCCTGAATTTTTTAAAGATTTCTTTTTAATGAAATTCACTATGATGTGTAAAATGTTTAATTCTAAAAATGTAAGAACTTGTTTTTTCATTTCATTTGGAATGCACATAAAAATTAGTCTGTGAGATACTTACGTTAGATGTCATTTAATAAAGATTTGTTTTAATCCCAACAAGTGAAATAATTATCAGTTTAGACAATGAAAATGAATGGGCACTAATTGTGATTGACATGAAAGAGTCTTTCTCTGATTATTTTAAATTAATTGGTAAGTAGAATAATAGGGGGAAGGAAACTAAATCTGTTTGAATTTCTCCTCTATATTACACATACTGTTGAATTCTCCACAAATGCTATCTAAATTTAATCCTTACAACACCTTATAGACAGGTTTTATCTCCCTTTTAAAGATTAATCAAATACAGAGAGGTTAAGTATCGAGTCAGAAATATGAGAAGTATCCCACAGTCTTCTCTTTCCTTTATCCACAAATGTAATGGGTCACCAAGCTTTATTAAATTTCCTTAATGTCTTTTATATTAACCCCCCTTTTTAATATTTCCTCTATTATTCCCTTACTCTTCATCACCTCTTGCAACAGTTTCCTTATAGTCTCCAGAAAATGCAGATCTTCTCCACAGCCTTCTTCTCTCACAACATGAAACTAATCACATGACTCCTTTCCTTAATGCCCTTCAACGTGTGTCCTTTTTTCATAGGATGTAATCTGAAATTCTTGGCAAGCTCTGCAAGACTCTCCACAATCTGGTCCTGGATCATCACTTAAGGTTTACTTTTACACATTCTTATTCTATTTCTCTCCTAGACTTCTCAGCCATCCCAAGATAATTGCCGTTCTGAATCTATTTTTCTGCTGCTTTATGTCTGAGTATTTTCTCACCTTTCTTTGACTTGAGCTCACCATGCCCCAACTCCCAACTTCTACCAGATTGTCTTCTGTAAGCTAGTGATAATGTCAGTTTCTTCACAAAGCATTTGCTCACCTATACCCTTTGTTCTCTGACCCGTCTTACAAGTGAATTGACAGCTCTAACGCACATTTCTACCATAGCCCAGGTAACTTTAGTCTCAGTAGTAATTTACATGTTTTTCTCTGATCGTTAGTCTGTGATTAAGTTTGGGGTTAGGACAAGGACCACGTTATATTTTACATGCAAACCTGCTAACTAGCATACTTCTTGGAACATAATAAACAGTATAGTTATTATTTTGTTTGTAAAGGTATAATATTGGAGAATATGAAGGACATCAGACAAGGGAAAGATTAAACAACCACCTATAACTTGGAAAAGCATCAATTCAGGGTATCCAAACAGTTATCAGTCATGGACCTTCTTTTAGAGTTTTATAATTGATATTACTCAATTCTAATTATTTCATATCTGCGTTTGTGAGTATCTTTTACAGGTTTCAGATTTCCAGTATATTAAATCTGATTTGCTCAAGTTGAGTTGGATGTGTACAACTGAATTAAGAAAAATAACTCAGACTCATGTGAGATGTTACAGTAGGTGCCATTCACAGGAAAGCAACATTGTTAAGACTCAGGCCACTGTCTTATGAGAGATCCACTGGAGGTATTCAGAGGACTTTAGCTGGTTAGGTAGCGTTTAATGGAAAGACAGAGCAGGTACATTTACAAAACGTTTATCAACAAAAATACAGTAGATCCACAAATATAAAACTATTATGAGTCAAAACATCTAGTGACAAATCATGAAGTAGGTGTTCAAGATCTTGTGAAACTATTGTGTCTTAAATTATGCGTATCACTGCAGTGACAACAATTTGGGGAAAATTGTACTTCCAAAAGGAAGTAGCAACAATAAGATGAATGTTTTACATTGGAAAAGTGATCTTTCTCCAGGGCAATATGGCAGCAATGGATAAATTAAGTATTTAGTCAAATATACTCTAAGCTTATCATGTTTCATTGTTTCTTATTAAGATGAATGGCAAGGCCTTCCATTTTCTTTGTAGTCCAGAAAATTTGAAATAATTCCAATATTTTCTTCTCTTACCTTCATTTCGTATTTAGTTTCTCAAACAATTACAATAATTGTGCCTATATAATGGCTTTTAAAACTTTTGCATTGTCCACCTCCTATGCAACACTTTACTTCAAATTACCATTTTATTTCACCTATATTGTGAATTAGCCTCCTAAGGTATAACTAACTGTATTAAATGCATCTACTTTGCTAAGCTCCACCCTTCTAATTTCTTCTTCATACCTCATCTAGAGTTAACTTTAGAAAACTCAAATCTAAGCATATCTCTAACCTGTCTGAAACTTTTCAGTGGGTTTCCATAGCTCCTAGAATCAAGACAGAATCTCATAACTTGGTCTACCAGTACCCTATCTCCAACTTCACTGTGCTCTGCCTAATCAAACTAGTCTTTTTTTCTTATTCTTTGTACTTAGATTGCTCCAGTAAGTGTACATGTTGTTCTCTGTGGAATTTCATTTTATTGCTTTTTTACTTAGTTGATTTCTACTCACCCTTATGTTCTCAGCTCAAGCTAATGTCTTTATAGAAACCTTCTTTGATCTCTCCGCTAGGTCAAATTCCTCTACTGTCTTTCTTAGGCAATACTCTTATTCTTAACATCATGCTGCTATCCTCAACAATTTGTTCACAGTACCAGTTTTACTCTTTTGAATGTGATTATTTAGTTAATGTATCTACACTAAAGTATACTTTAAGTTTTGTGAAGGTATGGATATGCATGTTTCTGTTTCTAACGTGTCTATCTCATGGCAACAAATTAGGCAATCAGATATTTGTTGAATATATTTGTGAATGGTTATTCACCAAAATGTTAGATAATAATTTGAATATGTCAATTTTCTTCTTTCTAATTATATTCTCTTTTATAATACGTTTATAGTAATATTTCTACTTTTATCATATATTTAAACAGTTATTAACAGATAATGCTCAGTTTTAATCTTCATTTATGAGTAGATAATTTGCTAGTTTAACTACATAAAAACATAAATTTCCCATTCAGTGCTTATTCAACAAGTCTGAAAACAATCCTATAGTTTACATGGAAAGAAAGGAGAGCATTTTCTACTGTCAATAGAGTTGATATGCCCTAATTCTCACCCTAACTAGACTGCAAGTTTCTCTGTCAGAGACCATGCATTTAATGTTTTTACCCCTAAAGAATCAGGAGAATTCCAGACTTTAAGTGGGTAGTCAATAAATAATTTACTACATTTTTCTTCCCACCTTCATGCTCCCTTAGCTGCTTTTGATTACTTGTCTGCCATTTTTGTGGCAACCTTTTGTGCCAGTTCACTGAGCCAGAATATTTAAATGTCTTTATATAGCATTTATTTTATGTTCACCCTGGCTTTTATAGCATATGAAAATTCAATACAACCAGAAAGTATTTGGTGAATTAAAAATTAAAGTATTTATGTTAGATTCTCTTGCAGAATATTTATGTTTTTGATTTAAATACAGATATCAAAATACTATAAATATAAAGTGAGAGTTCTCTAAACTTTTAGGTAACTTAGAAAACATCTAACCAGGCCATAAGAAATTAATAACACCAAATTTATTTAGTCTCTCCTAGTTAACTGCTTTTAGTGAACGATTATTTCTCATTTTCATTCTCTTTGTACTCCCCCAAGCCTTATCAGTGATGCTAAAACAAACTTACGTGGTTTATGCATGATGGCAATACTTATACAAGACAGATAGGATTATAAAGGAAAAGAATGTGGGGAGCAGTTTCTTAAGCTTCTTGTTAAAGCCAACTTAATTCTCTGGAAAGGCAGATTGACGCCGCATTGGAGGGTCTCCAGCTCTTCCCAGGCCTTTCAGAGTATCTGGTCCTGAGACACAGTTGTTTGTGCACCAACAGTTCCTTGCTTGATAAAGAAAGGGGTGAGGGACCTCACTGATAAAGAAATGTCATGGGGAAGGGACATGAGTGAAGGCAGAGGTATGAGTACATACAACCTCTTACTTTTTCTTTCCTTCTCTTACATATTTTGGGATCCAAGAGAAGATTAAAAATATTCACGGTCTAAAAATTTTGGACCGAAATAAAAAGTGTATGTACGATATCATTAAAATATAGCATTGGCTTGGGTAGCCAAAAAATGCCAACTGGGGACCTTTGCTTTTACTGCTTTAAGGAATCAAATGAATATTAAGGCAGGATCCATCGTAGAAGTAAGTGGCTTATGACATGATCAGAATAATAGCTTTCAATTGCATAGTAATATGCAGTTTATACAGCTCTTTCAGATTAATTAATTATATCCTTTAAATCTCATCGCAACCAAAGATTATGTGATTAAACTTTAGAAGAACCCAAACCCAAGCCCTCCAGTCTAAGTCCAGTAAGCTTTCCACTATGGAATGCTGAATCCTTTCTTCTGCTTCCTCATGTCTTCCTTCTCCTCCTTCTGTCAACTGTATTATTTAAATTCTGGAGATAAGGTGTGGCTAGATGTTAGTAACACCAGTCCTTCAAGCCTGCTTCCTGAGCTTCCAGATGTTGGGCTTGCCACTTAACTTGCTGGATATATGTCTAACTTTACTGAGATCAAGTATCTAAGTGTAAAATAGAGGCATTACCTCTGATGCCTAAATCACAAGTTTCTTTTTAAGTTTGACACTAAATAATTTAGGAGAAAATACTTTGTAATCTCTAAAAAATAATGTTAGGTGACCCATTTTCATTGTATTTATAACTTTCAAAGAGTAACATAATAATTGCATTCACTAGGTACACATTTCAAAGGATGAATAAAAATGTGAGCGATCCTTTCTTTTAGAGGAGAGGAATGAAAAAAAAGTGTGTGTTATAAATAAAGTTTGCTTTAACTGCATTAGATTTCTATTTCCCACCGTCACTGTAGTCCTCCTCCTTGCTCATTAAGCAGTGAGTTTAAAGTGTATCTGTTGCCGTAGTTGACTGAGTGGTACAGTCTTTTCCTAACATGGACAAGAAAAGGCAGAGCATCAGTAATCAATCTTTTCCTTGCATTTTGCTTTCCTTTCCTGGGATGTAACAGTCGTTTTAGAGTAAAATTAATTCAAACATGTTTCTTTATGAGTTAGTTGGGAATGAGTTTATCTGTTACCGGAAGAAAAATAAGGAACAGGCTCAAAATGGAAGAACATTTGCAATCTCTTTATCTTTGTAGTAAGTTTTTTTCTGCAAGTTATCTTGTGAATAGCAGAGATTTAAAGCTTGGATAATGAAAAAATGAATAGAAAATTATCTTTGATGAGAATGTCAACCATGGGGCCGCAGAGGCCCAGGTTATCATGGACAATCACACTTGGGAAAACTGACATGAAGTGGAGTTTTTTTTTTTCTTTCTCTCTCTCTCTTATGGTAAGATTTGGAGATAGCAGAAAGAGAGAATATGAATACCAAAAAGAGAAAGAACTTTAAGGAACTTTTTAAGTAGAGCAAGTTTATACTTAAAATACCATCTTCTAGATTACAACTATTGTCATTACGGAATTAGCAGTTATTTATTTATTTATTTATTTATTTGAGACAGAGTTTTGCCCTTGTTGCCCCAGGCTAGAGTGCAATGGCGAAATCTTGGCTTACCTCAACCTCCGCCACCCAGTTCAAGTGATTCTCCTGCCTCAGCCTCCCTAGTAACTGGGATTACAGGCATGAGCCACCATGCCTGGCTAATATTTTGTATTTTAGTAGAGACTGGGTTTCTCCGTGTTGATTAGGCTGGTCTTGAGCTCCCGACCTCAGGTGATTTGGCCTCCGAAAGTGCTGGGATTACAGACGTGAGCCAGTGTGCCTGGCCAGCAGATATTCAAACTGGATTATTTTAACCAAATTACTGAATTTTCATCATTAATTGAGGCCAATAAATGCTAATTCCTGAAGTATCAGGAACTAAGTGGTTATTTTAATAACAAGCTTGAAAAATAAAATATTAAACATTGTTTTCAAATATGCAAAGGGCCATTCTAGTATACTACTGGGACAAGTAATGGTATTCTGGGAAAGTTTTATCTGCATTTACTACAGGGAATTTAAAGTAGGAATTAAAAGATACTTCTTGTAATTCTCTAGAGGCATTCACTAAAAAGATAGGTTATTTCAAGAATATAAATGAATTATTTAACACTTTGTAATTCTATCAGATCACTCATCTTTTAAAACTTGTTTGGATTTTCTGCCTTTAATATAGTCAAAAGATCATATGATTAATGTAGTAATAATGAAAAGAATAATTTTAAAGTTGCACATTCCAACTATTAATTTTTTAGGAAAGCTCATATTTAAAGACTGGAATCTGTCTTTCTTTATTGATCTTCTGTAAAATACTTCAATACTAATGTAATAGCCTCTTAATTCCTCTCCTTGTAACTAACCCCCTGCATTCTCATCCATCCTTCATATGTTACAAGAATCATCTTTCCAAACAAATCTGATTAGGTCACACATCCACTTAAGACCATTCAATAACCTCTCCCTGTACACACACTAAATTCTAAAAAACTCCAAGACATTTATTTATGTTCTGACACTAACCAAAACTTCTATTTATTATTCTTTAATGTTATGTTCCAGAAATATCAAGCCATAGACAATTAGCTACATTCTATCCAGCTTTTATATTTTTTCTCCTTTCAATACCTGAAATGACTTTCCCTCTTTTACCCTGTACAGTCTTTCTAATTTTTCAAAGTCTACTACATTTATCTCCTGACACACTTCCTTTCTGTCAACTGCTTGCATACATTGGGTTTACTCATATTAGTGCTCTTATCACACTGTGTTTGAACATATTGATACAGTGAGTTACAGTCTGGGATATGGGCTGTTTAAAATATAATGCTTGTGGCTGGGTGCAGTGGCTCAGCATTTTGGGAGGCTGAGAGGGGTGAATCACTTGAGCTCCAGACCAGCCTGGGCAACATGGCAAATCCCGTCTCTACAAAAAACACAAAAATTAGCTAGGTGTGCTGGTGTGTGCCTGTCATTCCACCTACTCAGGACACTGAGGCTTGAGGATCATTTGAACCTAGGCAATGGAGGTTGCTGTGAGCAAAGATCACACCATTGTACTCCAGGCTGGGTGACAGAGGGAGACCTCCTTTCAAAGAAAGAAGAGGGGAGGAGAGAGGGAGGGGAGGTGAGGGGAAAGGGACGGGAGAGAAGGGAAGAGGTTCCTACTTTATACAGTCTCTAGCACGTATCTAGGAAGCATGACTGAGTAACAATAGAACAGATTTGGGGTAAGACAGACTCCACAAATGCTAAGTGGTTTCTTTGCTGAGCACTTGCTGACGTTTGCCAGTTTAGGTTGGAAGTTAGATGAGTACAGTCAGTAATTAATTTGCAAAAGATTGACATTCTCTGAATAGCCCAGACTACTTCTGCCATAATCTCTTTTCTCCAGAGCTGTGCCAAAGATGGAATTTTTTTTTGGCTGGAATTGAGAGAGATGACAAGAAATTTGAAAAATGGAAGTAAAGAAATACCTATAAAAGTAAAAAAAAAAATTGAGTGAAAATAAATTTTCAGAATATCCCTTCAGAAATAGACAATTTATAGCTCACATGCCATAGCGACAGGCAGCAAATGGTGACTCACATTTTCTGATCTTGGTCATTTTTGATGGTGCTTTTAATCTGGCATTGTCAGGTAGCTATTTGGGGGAGATTCCCTGACTAGGCTGTTAAGGTTTCTGATTATACGAGGTTTTTCTTCTTCTTCTTCTTTTTTTTTTTTCATAAGGTAATCATTTTAAGTTAAAGATACAATATTCTTATTTCTTATTCAGTATTTGGTTTTATGTCTTTGTGTAGATATATTTTCCTTATTGTTTTTATCAAATTTGTTAAATTAAAATTAAATCTCAAAAACTATCTATTTGTGACAGATCACCAAAGCCTTTCATGGTATTTGTACAGAGAAATCATGAAATAACACCTGTGTCAATTAAGTATATTTATACGTATAGGCTGGGCGTGGTGGCTCATACCTGTAACTCTAGCACTTTGGGAGGCCGAGGCGGGCAGATCACTTGAGGTAAGGAGTCCAAGACCAGCCTGTCCAACATGGTGAAAACCCATCTCTACTAAAAATACAAAAAGCTGCTGGCATAGTGGTGAGAGCCTGTAGTGCCAACTACTCGGGAGACTGAACCCATGAGGCAGAAGTGGCAGTGCACTCCAGCCTGGGCAACAGAGCAAGACTCCAACTCAAAAAAAAAAAAAAAAAATGTATTTATACACATAGATATTTTCAATAAAAACATACTAAACTGTATGAATACTAAAATACTTCCATCTTTTTACCCTAATTTTAGTCACTAAGTTCTTATGATCAAATTACTTTCAAAACATACTGAGGCCTCCTTAACAACAAGCAAAAATTTCCAAATAAATGACCTTAATTAAATCATTTGAAGTATAGGGCAAACATGAAAGACATATTAGTTATGCCCCAGTCCTCATAGAAATTATGTGTACTAAATACAGTACCTATTGTCATATTTTCCTATGTTACTTTTATCATTTACCATAAAAAGTCAATTTAAAAGGAAAGCTTATGTTTTTCTTACATTAGGAGGAACTGTCTATCTTTTAGCAAAAAATTATAAGGATTAAAGCAAGATCAAAACTAAAGTCAGGACTCTAGTTAATGAATCTGGAAATAAAGGTCAAATAGAACTTTGTGGATCAACTTATAATTAAAATAAATAAGAACAAAAGCAGCACACTGCTTGTTTTAAAGAGACTTCCAGGTGCTGCTGTATCTTTTGAAGTTTTGATTATCTCCTGAGTACCGACTAAGTACAATAGTCCCTGTTCCCAAAGTGCTTCTAGTGCACACATGAATAGATTATGAAATATACAAGGCTCAAATGATGTGTCAAATACATGGTCCAGTTAAGTAGTAGAGGAGTTTTGAGGAAGCAGGATTCACTTCAAATTAGGATGATCTGGAGTAATTTAAATGATAGATGGACTTGTTTGGCAAATGAGGTGACAGAGGTATTTCTGAATTTCTGTAAAGAGAATTTGGGTAATAGCTGCAAGCTACAAAAGTTTGAAGAAATGCATAGACTTGCTAGAGTGGAATATTAGTAGGTCCACTGTAACATAGCAAAAGGAAGAATGTGGTTTTAATAGCCAGGCAGAGATCCAATAATCAGTAGAGTCCTGAGCATGAATTTCTACTCAGAAACAAATGACTGACCTGGTATTTTTTGTTATTGTTCCCTTAGTTTTATTTTTGTTTTCTAAGACATTGTCCTTAACTACAATAGGGAGGGAATGGTTACCAATCCCATTACTTTGAAAGACACAAAAGAAACAGACATGAGATAAAAAAAAAAATAGAGATTTATTTTGATTACGTCAAAGCAGTTCTACATTTAAAAGGCATTATACTTTAATGTTATAATGTATCACTTTTTATATAAGTAACAATTTTCCTTTGAAATGAAGATGCAGTTTAGCTCACTGGATTTGTGAGTAAAACCAACACTTTCAGATCCTTTAAACAAAAAACTGTAAGGCTATATTAAAGCTTGTTGGTCTATTGATAGCATAGTCTCTGGTTCTGACTTGACAATAACTTTAATAATAAAGAAGAGAATATTTAGAAAAATGATGTGATAGAAGTAGAAAAGAAGTAATGTGGTTTTTCTTTAAATGCTTCAAAATAGAGCTCTTCCCACTGACTTATACCTCCACTTGTGAGGAACAAGATCTACCAGCCACTGTGTGGTCTCCTTTGATACTTAGAACAGCCCAAAATAACTCATTCAATTTATTAGATGACTTCATTTCAGAAATCACGCTTTTTACTGAAATCTGAAAGCAGAGAAGTCTGGAACTGGCTTTACAAAGAGATGAAATGGTTTATGCAAGAACAGCTCAAACAAAATGCAGGGAGTTTTTTTGCATTCCTTGGCAGTAACGCATGGATAGCTTGGGGGCATATCTTCCTAGAACTGAGCAACAAATGGGAATCTTTAGCAAATTGTCTCAAGTCATGATCAATTATTTGGGATGCAATGGTATTTTTATTAAGGGAAGTCGGTGAATGTTTAATATAACCGGTTAATAGTATATACAAGGCATGGCATCATATATGTTCGAGTGCAAGTCTGTGTTTACTGTTGCTTCTTTACGACAGATACCTACATATTCCTCCTGTGTTCTTGTTTCCTCCTTGTTCCATTTCAGAGTGAACTTGATGTAATTTGAGTCCACAGTCTGTAAAACTCAGCCAACATATAGAAAAATACACTGCCACTAGAATTTCTTTCCAAGATCGTGAAACTGCTCTGATGTTTTACTCAGAGAGAAGCCTTTACACCATTTCCACAGTCAGATTTGATTAAACAAACAGGTTGTGCATTTGTAATGAAGCATGTGCATGAAAAACACAAAGTACCCAATTACCTTTGTGCTCATTGTAAGCCTGTTAACATCTCAAATATCTCCTGAGATCCACTGCCCTTTTAACTAAAAGTAAAGCCATCTGTCTCCCCTGGGATGGCTGGGGTGGCTGAAGTAGCGAAATGTTTGCTTTCGGGCTAAATGCCTCTCCTGGTAGCTAGTTTAGCTATTGATTGTGCTTTAGCTTATGACTACTTTGCCCTGAGACTTCTTTCAAGGATTATAATCTATCTAACATTTATTCAGCACAGCCAATGCCTTTAGTCCTCAGGGTTTCCTTTCTGATTGACCTTATGTTGCCCTCAAGAAACTACCAGAGTATAGGCACCAGGGATTTTAATACTATCCCAAGGTTAAATATTCTTCCATTCTGTTTATGCAACTGCTCTCTTACAGAGACATCAAGCCTTTAATAATTTATCAGTTCTTTAAAATCATGAAAATGTCTTAATCAGATTTAACAAAATTAACAATGCAAAAGAATGTAGAATAAAGCTAAATCCCAAGACTTCCAGTATGAACATGGAAGAAAAATGGAGTAACTTTTCTCTTTTTCTGCATTTCATACAAAAACAACAAGGTAAATAGAACAACAACAAAAAAAAACCCTCTCTATTTTCATTGAAAGTGAAGGCGTATATCAATCACAGGCTGTATGACTCCACAGAAGCCATGTGAAGTGAGGTGCAATAGAAGCCTCGAATGGGAAAGTGAACAGAATGACAGCACAACTGCCAGGGAAATGCCAGTAAAAATACACCCATAAAGGCATAATGCAAAAGCAGAGTTGGGAAAAAAGTTTATTTGCCTCAAACAAGATGCAGGATCTAGACAGAGGGAGTAGGTAGCGATCAAGCAGATGCTGTGTAGAAACAAAAGTTGCAACAAAGCCCGACAGAGAACAACAATCCAGAGAGGCAAATTTTAGAAAAGGCAACTAATCGTGTGATCTTTGAAGGAAGTTTCTACAAATAACTGGGCCTGGAAATCGAATTCATTCCTTGGTGAACCATATGAAAGTTAAAAAGAATCAATATAAAAGTACTATTGGAAACCTTTGCTAGGACAATGATGTCACAGAAGAGAAAATTCAGGAGAGCCTATCATAACCTTGAATGATCGAAATCCTGAAAATATAATTCTGGAAAATTTTTTAAATTATTTTTAAAACATTAATTTACATATTTAAAAGACGAATTATATGAGAAACATACAAAAGCGTGACATAATACTTCACAGGCCAATTTACACAGTAAAATACACAATGGTAACATATTTTTGCAAGCATAAACACTAGGATTTACTAATGACAATCACATACATATAAGAGTTATGAGCACGTGAATTGTATTCATACAGAAATACATCAAAAAGTAAAATCTATACGTGCACATCACTATGGTCGGTAGGTGTGGGCACCCAGCTTGATAACAAGTCATCTGAAATACCATGGCAGACAACCTGAGTTTTTTGACAACATCTATGGAAAACCACTGTAAGTTACCACTGCATATACAGTCAGCAAAAGAGCTGAGATCTTGAGAAACTTTGTCTTTTACAAATGCACATGTACAAACAGACCATTTCTCCATTTATTAAGGAAGCGTCAGTGTTTTCACTTTGAGAACCAGAGAAGCTGATGGTGTAATTCTCATTCCTAGGCTGAAAGCCTCAGGACTTAGAAAGTCTAAAGGCCAGCAAACTTGAAGTTCTAATGTCCAAGGTGACATAAGAAAGGTCACCCAGGAGTGATCGTTCGCCTGTAATCCCAGCACTGTGGGAGGCTGAGGTGGGCAGATCACCTGAGGTCCGGAGTTCGAGACCAGCCTGACCAACATGGAGAAACCCCTCTGTACTTAAAAAAATAAATAAATAAATAAATAATAGCCAGATGTAGTGGCACACACCTGCCTGTAATCCCAGCTACTCGGGGATGCTGAGGCAGGAAAATTGCCTGAACCCGAGAGGTGGAGGTTGCGGTGAGCTGAGGTTGTGCTATTGTACTCTAGCCTGGGCAACAATAGCAAAACTACATCTCAAAAAAATAAAAAAAAATAAATAAATAAATAAAAAGAAAAATAAAAAGAAAAATCTGTCCCAGCTCTCAGAAACAGACCAATGCACCTCTGTATTTGTTCTCTCCAGAGCCCAGCTGATTGGATGGTGCCCACTAACATTGTGGACAGATCTTCCCCACCAGGTCCAATGAGATTCACACACTAATCTCCTCTGGAAACACCCACACAGATCCAAAAATTATGCTTTACCAGGTTTCTATGTATTACTCCAGTCAAGTTGACACTTAAAGCTAAGTCCGCAAATCTACCCCAGGTCAACTTGGCACGCGTGAGCATCCTCTTAAACCATACTTCATTTCCAAATAAAGACAATAACAAGGTAATAGTTACACTTAACATGAAACAACCATCTTGTGATTGGGATTTTCAGAATTTTTCTTTTAAACATCAGGGACTTTAAATGTTAGATATTTAGACCTAAGGAATTTTGATATTTCAGGATTTCAACATTAAGGATTAAGGCATTTGGGATTGAGCCTTTGGAGATTATGATCCAAACCCAAAATTCAGACCAAACATTTTACCATAACTTTAAAAAAGTAACACAATAATTATTTCAATAAAAATATGCAGAAAAATTTGAAACACAAGAACTCAGGTGAAGCAACAGTAGTTTATTAAAATTCAATTTTAGAACACAATATAAAAATAAAACAAGGAAAAAACAAGAACAAGTTAGAATAGACAATGTGGAAAATAATGTAACTGACATGGAGTATGAAATAGAAAAAAAATGAGAATGAAAAACCAGTGAAATAGGATTAGAAAATGTTAAATAAATAGTAAGCAAAAATATTCAGTATTTGCACAATTGAAATTTCCTTTAATAAGAAAAACAAAACATTTAAACATATTTAAAAATGATTAGAAGGACATGAAACATTTAAGGAAAGCATTGTGTTATTTTTCTGTGTTTTGTATTTTTGGTACTTGTCAGTCTTTACAACTTTGTAATGTGTTGAGGTGTTTTTCCCTAACCAAGCAAGCATTCAATTTGTACTCAATCCTGTACTTAAAATTGTATATTATTTATCTAAAGAAGATACTCTGTATGATCTTCAGATGCCCCAACTCCTTGACCTACTCCTACTCCTGTATTACTGTATTTGTCTCCGTAAGATAATATAAATATTAAATGCATTCTTAATCATCCTTTTGCAATCAGTCTATATTAAAAATCTGTAGGTTAGTGATCGTCTAATTTTATAAGGTAAACACGATTCTGTTGCTGTAGTATGAAGCCACAAAGGAAATAGCAGATATGAGGAGACTAATTATGATATCCCCTTATTGATTCATACAATAACAAACACTTACTGAAGGCTTGCTACTTGATACACCTTTAAGTTAGGCGATGTGCAAGAAAAGATAAGCTGAACTTTCCACAGCCCCAAACTTCATGGAGCTTACACTCTGGTGGGAGGTGATACGGGTTGCCTGTGTCCCCACCCAAATCCTAATTTGAATTGTATCTCCCAGGATTCTCACAGGTTGTGGGAGGAATCCAAGAGGAGGTAATTGAATCATGGGGACCAGTCTTTCCCCGTGTTATTCTCATGATAGTGAGTAAGTCTCACCGGATCTGATGAGTTTATAAGGCATTTTTGCCTCGGTTTCTTCCTCATTCTCTCCTGCTGCCGCAATCTAAGAAGTGCTTTTGTCCTCTGCCATGATTATGAGACCTCCCCATCCATGTGGAACTTTAAGTCAAATTAAATTTCTTTTTCTTCCCAGTCTCGAGTATATCTTTATCAGCAACATGAAAATAGACTAATACAGTAAATTGGTACTAGTAGAGTTGGGTGTTGCTGACATGATACCCAAAAATGTGGAGGTGACTTTGGAACTGGGTAACAAGCAGAAGTTGGAAAAGTTTGGAAGATTCAGATGCAGACAGGAAAATATCAGAGAGTTTGGAACTTCCTAGAGACCTGTCAAATGGCTTTGCCCAAAATGCTGATAGCAATATGGACGATAAGATTTAGGTTGAGGTGATCGCACATGGAGATGAAGAACTTGTTTGGAACTGGAGCAAAGATGACTCTTGGGATGTTTTAGCAAAGAGACTGCTGGCATTTTGCCCCTGCCCTATAGATTTGTGGAATTTTGAACTTGAGAGAGATGATTTAGGGTATCTGGCAGAAGAAATTTCTAAGCAGTAAAGCATTCAAGAGGTGGCTTGGGTACTGTTTAAAGGCATTCAATTTTAAAAAGGAAACAGAGCACAAAGGTTCAGAAAATTTGCAGCCTGACTATTCAATAGAAAAGAAAAACCAGTTTTCTGGGGAGAAATTTAAGTCACCTGCAGAAATTTGCATAAGTAGCAAGGAGCCTAATGTTAATCCCCAAGACCATGAGGAAAATGCCTCCAGGCCACCTCAGAGACTTCATGGCAACCCCTCCCATCACACGCCTGAAGGCCAGGAGAAAAAGATGATTTCATGGGTCTGGGCCCAGAGTCCTCATGCTGTGTGCAGTCTAGGGACTAGGTGCTCTGTGTCCCAGCTGCTCCAGCTATGGCTGAAAGGGGCCGACATACAGCTCAGGCTTTGGCTTCAGAGAATGAAGGTCTTAAGCCTTGGCAGCTTCCACGTGATGTTGAGCATTCAGGTGCACAGCAGTCAAGAATTCAGGTTTGGGAACCTTCACCTAGATTTCAGACGTATGGAAAAGCCTGGCTGCCCAGGCAAAAGTTTGCTGCAAGGAAGGGACCCTCATGGAGAATCTCTGCTAGGGCAGTGAGAAAGGGAAATGTGAGGTTGGAGAAGCCACACAGAGTTCTTACTGGGAACTGGTTAGTGGAGCTGTGAGAAGAGGGCCACTGTACTCCAGACCCCAGAATGGTAGATCCACCGACAGTTTGCACCGTGTGCCTAGAAAAGATGCAGACAGTAAACACCAGCCTGTAAAAGCAGCCGGGAGGGAGGCTGCTCCCTGCAAAGCCACAGGGGCAGAGCTGCCCAAGACCATGGGAGTCTACCTCTTGTATCAGCGTAACCTGGTTGTGAGACCTGGAGTCAAAGGAGATCATTTTGGAGCTTTAAAATTGGACTGCTCCGCTGGATTTTGAACTTGCATGGGCCCTGTAACCCCTTTGTTTTGACCAATTTCTCCCGTTTAGAATGACTGTATTTACCCAATACCTGTACTCCCATTGTATCTAGGACATCCTAGCTTGCTTTTGATTTTACAGTCTTATAGGTAGAAGGGACTTGCCTTGTCTCAGATGAGACTTTGGACTGTGGACTTTTGAGTTAATGCTGAAGTGAGTTAAGACTTTGGGGGACTGTTGGGAAGGCATGTTGGTTTTAAAATGTGAGGACAGGAGATTTGGAGGGGCCATGGGCAGAATGATATGGGTTGGCTGTGTCCCCACCCAAATCTCAACTTGAGTCGTATCTCACTGAATTCCCGTGTGTTGTGGGAGGGACCCAGAGGGAGGTAATTGAATCATGGTGACCCATGCTATTGTCATGCTAGTGAATAAATCTCAGGAGATCTGATGGGTTTATCAGAGGTTTCTACTTTTGTGTCTTCCTCATTCTCTCTTGCTGCTGCCCTGTAAGAAGTGCCTTTCGCCTTCTTCCATGATTATGAGACCTCCCCATCCATGTGGAACTGTAAGCCGAATTAAATCTCTTTTTCTTCCCAGTCTCAGGTATGTCTTAATCAGCAGTGTGAAAATGGACTAATATAGGTATTTAACCAGTATACACATCAATAAAGACAATCCAGTTGATAGATTATTACAGTGCTTAAATAACAGTTGGAACCGGGCATGGTGGCTCACGCCTGTAAGCCCAGCACTTTTGGAGGCTGTGGCGGGTAGATTACTGAGGTTAGGAGTTTGAGACCACCCTGGCCAACATGGCAAAACCACATCTGTATCAAAAATACAAAAATTAGCTGGGTCTGGTGGCATGTGGCCGTAATCCCAGCTATTCAGTGGTCTGAGGCCAGAGAATCACTTGAACCCAGGAGGAGGAGGTTTCAACAAGCCAAGATTGTGCCACTGCACTCCAGCATAGGTGACAGAGTGAGTGAGACTTCATCTCAAAAACAGACAAATGAATGACAACAGCAAAACCCAACTGGTAAAGTGGATAAATGACTGCCATCCTGAAGAGTGCAGTCTTCCCCTTCCCCACCCTTCCTGCTATTCAGTAGCTAAAACAATAACACCTGGCAGGCACAGAAGCAGGTCTCCAGTCCCCAGATGCAGTTTTACCCACTTCTGTTTTGATTTGTCAATGTAAATACCACTCAGTCCTCTGAAAATCTTTCCTCCTCACTTGGTTCAGTCATTGAATCCAAGGGAGGCAAAGGGATACCAACATCCCACTCTCTGGTCGCCTGCCTTGCCCAGTGAATGGGAGCTCCAGTAAGAGAAGGCTGGTGCCTGGCAGCTGTCCAACTAGCCCTCCTCCACCCATACACTTACACTCAGGGCAGAGCAGGGGCACTCAGCCATAAAGATACTCCTGGTCAACGGTGGGGTACAGCTTGACAGTTGGAGCTCTGTTAGTTAGAAATATCTGTGGTAGACATTGCCAGCCAGCGTTACCACTACTCCCTTTGTTGGAGGGAAACTATGGCCTCCTTGGAATATCAGCTTTTAGAGAACAGGAGAGAGGTCAACATAGCTGGGGTTCTGGTGTTCTGTACTGTTACAGGCTCCATACACACAGAGAAAATTCCCTGGGTTTGATTTGGAGGAGGTTAGACCTGGGGATGCTGATGAAGAGTCCTCCTTTTCAGCATCTCCATTAATTTTTACCTTTTAATTCAATAATCCTGTTAAAACCCATCAAATGTCTGCCTTCTTGATCAATAACAATATACATTTATAAATATAAATGAGGCTGACTGTCACATGGCTCTACTCCACACCTTTAACCAGAAGGATTAAGTTGAGACCAATTAAATGAGATGTTGCAATAAATACTTTTTGCAACTTGGTCAATAATATAGATACTAAGTTTATTAAAAATACAGTATTTTCAGGGCCAAACACATGTTAATGTAATTACTGTTAATTTAATAGGAGTTGTTAATATTCAGCACCAAGCATATTATTGTTAGTGTAAAGATAAATGCCCTGCTTATTGATAGTGTCATCTAATGAGCATTATTTTAATGATACTTTTATTTAAATAGCTTTATCTGGTTTCTTATGTTAAACCATAGCATAGAGAGGGACTTTACGTTGCTCATAACATCTGATTTAAATAAAAGATCACAAAAATGCTTTCTAAACATCACCAAAAAATAGAGCACTGTTAGAATAATTTGGTGAACAATTTATGTAATAAGTTAATAAGTGGTAGTTTACACAAACATACACATACACTGTGCATTAGCATATTTAGAGAATCGGGAACATACTTGAGTTTTTGCTTTAAATGTTAATTGTACGTTGTTTTATATTGCGGTACAAATTGTTACATAATTTGAATATCACCCTGTAATCATGCTAATAAATGTGTAATGCCAGGTTGGGATTACCATTCTACAGGGGAAGAGTTCAGTTCTATGAGGATGTAGTAAAGTAATATTCCATATATTGGGATGGTCAGAGAAACCTTTTCTCAGGTGGTGATAAGTCAACCACGATATAAGGATGATTCGAAATAAAAGCATTCTAGATTTATGCGAGATGTGTGAAAGGTAGTGTGTTGGTGGGGAGCTGGTTGTGTTCAGAGAAAGGAAAGAAGGCTAGTGGACCGGAGTAGAATGAATAATAGAAAGAGCATATGTGTTGAGGCTTGAGTTACAGTTGGAGCCCAGACCATGTAATGTATCTGCCATCCGTCAGATGAAGAATATAGTCTGTACCAATGCTGAAGCCATTAAAGGACTTTTATGAGCTTGGTGAAGTGATTACATTTGAATTTAGAAAATATCACTCTGTAGTGTAAAAAACAAACTGGAGGGAGAAAAGTGACATTATTAAAAGACAAAATATTAGGAACTTTCAGTGTTTTAGGCAAAAAGATGATGATAGCTAATACTAGGCTATTACTGTAGCAATGAGTGATGGAATAATACAAGCAAAATTTAATAAGATTTGTGTTAGATGTGGAGGATAACAGAGAGGTAGATAAACACTGGACAGAGTACAAATATCCAAATTTACCTTTAGCCTTGGCGAGTCTGAACTTCTAATATTTTACTACATGAAAAATCCATTCCCTTCTTTGGTGCTATAGAAAAAAAAAAAAAACCCTCGAAATAGTGTTGCCCAAATCTACTTGGATCCCATTAGAATCATCTGGGATGCTCCATTCAGAGATTCTGATTCAAGTGGCCTGGAGTAGGGCCTGGGCATCACAATGTCTTAAAAACTCCTCAGGGGTTTCTAATGTACAGTGAGCCTGAATACTACTGATTTAGAGAGAAGTGAGGTTGGTTTGAACTATGAGGTTGTAAGAGAAATGAAATAGACAGCAAAGTAGAAATATTTTACAAGCGAACAAAAATACTGCAAAATCTTTGTCAAAATGCTGCTTTCTGTTTGTCTCTGGCTTTGTCCAGATTCTATTCAGTTTTTCTTTGTTAAAAAAATCTTCCAGATACAGGAGACTTGATTGAATCCACTAAGATGCATTTTAGAGTTATTAACTCACTAAAATCTTACTTTTTGTTTGGGTATAAAAGTGAAAATTTAGGGCTTTTTTTTTTTTTAGAATATAAAAGTGAAAAATTCAGGTTAATTCTGATTAGTCTTATTTTTAATATTGATAGTTGGTGGTTTGCTATCCTTTCAAAAATAAGAGTATCAACCACATTCTAAACTATTTAATAGATCAGGTGATATGTGGTTAGAAGAGGAGAGTGTGTGTATGTTCCTGTGCATGAGAGACAGAATATACAAATGAATCATTTAATAGGTAAATATCAACTGGGGAAACTGCAATGCCTTTCAGCCTCAGAAGCTAAGTATTTAAAACTAACATTTATTCACTTGCTGGTGGCACTTACTAATTCATCCTTTCCCTGAATTTTAATGCATTATTTGATTAGATATAATAGACTATCAGCCTTCAAATTGTAAGAAACTCTTTTTTACTGAAATTGGTAACCACTTATAGTTAATTTTAAATACTAATGTTTTCTTTAACATATATAATATTTTAGAATTATAAAGCCTGTAACAATAAAACAGGTAAACATATAGGACCCTGTTCTGGAGATGTAAAATTGCCTAAGACATATTCTCCACTCTAAGAAAACTTAAAGACTGACTGGTACGTAAATGAAATAAAATCCTGAACTTACAGAGCAGCATGTAACATGGAAAACCTACAGATAACCAGTACAATTTTGTGCTTCCTATTTTAAGAATATGAACCAGAAAAATACAGCAAAAGGACTTCACAATTTGGAGAAACTTTACCTCCCTCCTACATGGGGGAGGAAGAGAAGAACTATGTGATGATGACACTAATAGCAACCATGTTTTGTTTTGTTTAATTTTTGAGACAGAGTCTCACTTTGTCACCCAGGCTGGAGTGCTATGGTGCAATCTCGGCTCACTGCAACCTCCACTTCCTGCCTCAGACTCCCGAGTAGCTGGGACTGCAGTGTGTACCACCACACCCAGCTAAGTTTTTGTATTTTTAGTAGAGACGTGGTTTCACTTGATGGGTCTCGATCTCCCGACCTTGTGATCTGCCCTCCTCAGCCTTTCAAAGTGCTGGGATTACAGGTGTGAGCCACCTTGCCCATCCCGTTACTGTGTTCTAAGCATTGGAATAAGTGCTTTTTATACATAATATCATTAATACCCATGAAAATTATTTAAAGAAATATTATTAATTCTGTTTTACAGATGAGAAAATTGCTTAGGAAGTCCTGCCCAATAGAAATATGAAGAATCACAAAAAGAAGCCAGATATGTAATTTTAAATTTTTAGTAGTCATATTTTTGTTGAAAAGGAAACAATTAAAACATAATAAATTACTTTATAAAATCCAATATATGTAATCCAAAAATAGAATCATTTTAACATATATTAAACTGGGGTATTTTACATTCCTTTTTCTGTACTAAGGCTTCATATATATTTGACACTTCCAGAATATCTCAATATGGACTAAGTACATTTTAAATACTCAATAGCCATATGTGGTTAGAAGCTACCACAGCTCAGACTTAGAGATTTTAAATAAGTTGTCCAAGTTTTAGCTACTGGAAACAGGAAGAGCTGAAATTCAAATCTGGCTGGTCTAACCACAGAGCATGAGCTCTTAAATACAATCCTGTTCTGCTTAGGAAGATTTGATCTCAGGTTCATAAATGTAACTTGAGATAATCTTATTCAGAGAGAAATTTTTGAAAATAAAAGAATACATACCCTCATTTCACAAGCAAATAAATAATCTTAATGAGGTTAGGTAAAATTCTAAAATATTCACAATTAGTACTTAATACAATCCGGTGTTGAACCCACATCTGTCTAGTTTCAAAGCCCATATTTTAACTACACCACAAGTAAGTAACTATACTCACTAAAAAGCATTTGAAAGGTAAGTTATTGCTGCCTCAACTTCAGACCTTGTTATTGGTCTATTCAAGGTTTCAACTTCTTCCTGGTTTAGGCTTGGGAGGATGCAAGTGTCCAGGAATTTATCCATTTCTTCCAGGTTTACTAGTTGCTGTGCATAGAGTTGTTTGTAATAATCTCTGATGATGGTTTGAATTTCTGTGGAATCTGTGATGATATCCCCTTTATCGTTTTTTATTGCATCTATTTGATTATTTTCTCTTTTCTTTTTTATTAATCTGGCTAGTGGTCTGTCTATTTTGTTGACCTTTTCGAAAAACCAGCTCCTGGATTTATTGATTTTTTGAAGGG
>PVKV010009253.1:66705-82438 GCA_004027835.1 Alouatta palliata | reverse complement strand
CAAGCAATTCTCCTGCCTCAGCCTCCCGAGTACCTGGGACTACAGGCGCGCGCCACCATGCCCAGCTAATTTTTGTATTTTTAGTAGAGACGGGGTTTCACCACGTTGACCAGGATGGTCTCGATCTCTTGACCTCGTGATCCACCCGCCTCGGCCTCCCAAAGTGCTGGGATTACAGGCGTGAGCCACCGCGCCCGGCAAGAAGTGCATTTTTTAAAAAAGGAAGAAAAAAAACTACTTCAAGTAAATTAAAAGCCTATTTTTTTTGTCCTTCTTTTTTTTTTTTTGAGACAGAGTCCTGCTCTGTTGCCCAGGCTGAACTGCAGAGGCACAATCTCTGCTCACTGCAACTTCCACCTCCCAGGTTCAAGCAATTCTCCTGTCTCAGCCTCCCGAGTAACTGGGATTACAGGCACACACTACCATTCCTGGCTAGTCTTTCTGTATTTTTAATAGAGTCAGGGTTTCACCATGTTGGCCACACTGGTCTCGAACTCCGGACCTCTGGTGATCCACTCATCCTGGCCTCCCAAAGTGCTGGGATTACAGGCATGAGCCACCACGCCCTGCCAAAAGCCTACAATTTTTTTTTTTTTTTTTTTAAAGACAAGGTTTCACCATGTCGGTCAGGCTGGTCTTGAACTCCTGACCTCAGGTGATCCGCCCGCCTTGGCCTCCAAAGTGCTTGGATTACAGGCGTGAGCCACCAGGCCCGGCCTAAGCCTACAATTTTTTAAGGAACTTTTTTGTTGTTGTTGTTAATAAATTCTGATAACCCACTACCATCGGACCAGCCAGTGATGATTTTTTTTAGAGTGAAGACAGGCTTTCTTTCCAAGCAGAAAGAGATTAAAATCTATAAGTAATTTATTTAAGACTTAGCAAGTGTCTGCCTCTTGTACCACAACATGACATGTATGTTGCTGCCCTTCAATGTGTTCACAATTCATAGGGAGACAAGATAAACACACCACTAATAAACATCTACCATTTTTTATTGCATACCTGTATGTACTAGGCCCTGTGTCAAGGCTTATATACATTTAGCTACTTTAATGTTTGCATAAGTCCTAAAAGATAAATGATAATACTCCAGTAATAGGTAAGGAAACCATAGATAAGAAAGCGATAATGATTTGCTCAAAGCAACAGGTTGAGAAAATGGCAGAGCTAAGAATTGAATCTTGTTATTTTAAGCTATTTATTTACATATTCAATTTTGCCACTTGGACTGGAAAAAAGCTAATTAAGTGCCAAGTACACAGAGCACATGAGTGTACATATGGGCTGAGTATCCCTTATCTGAAATACTTGGGACTAGAAGTATTTTGGATTTCAGATTTCTTCAGATTTTTGATTATTTGCTTTACACTAACAATTCAGAAACCCTAATTCTTTTGGGAGTACGAGTGGCTTTTGGTTATACAGAATTATAAAGTGGTGAATTCTGAGATTTTAGCGTACCTGTCACCCAAGTAGTGTATGTTGTATGCAAAATGTAGTTTTTTTTAATCCTACACCTTCTTCCCACCCTGCCACTTCTGCGTCTCCAAAGTCCATTAAAACACTCTTACACCTTTGCATACTCCTTGCTCTCATTTCTTTTTTTGTTTTGTTTTTTGAGACTGAGTCTTGCTCTGTCATCCAGGCTGGAGTGCACTGGCACAATGTCAGCTCACTGCAACCTCCACCTTCCAGGTTCAAGCAATTCTCCTGCCTCAGCCTCCTTAGTAGCAGGATTAAAGGTGCACGCCACCACACCCAGCTAATTTTTGTATTTTGAGCACAGATGGGGTTTCACCATGTTGGTCAACCTGGTCTTGAACTCCTGACCTCATGACCTACCTGCCTTGGTCTCCCAAAGTGCTGGGATTTTAGGCGTGAGCTACCAGGTCCAGCCTGGTTTTTAATTGTTTATGTGATGTGTCACATTTATTGACTTGTATATATTAGATCATCCCTCCATCCCTGGGACGAAACCCACTTGATCATGATATATTATCTTTTTGATAAGAGTAACCCCAATTTGAGAATCCGAAACCTGAAATGTTCCAATAAGCATTTCCTTTGAATGTCATGCTGGAGCTCAAAAAGTTGCAGATTTTTGAGAATTTCAGATTTTTGGATCAGGGATATTCAACTTGTACGGAGATGAGAGGTATATATCTATGCTGTTAGCATGAAAATTATCACCATCTCAAACTTTTAGATAAACTTCAGAACCAACACACACGCAAAACCCAAGTAATAATATTCTGAAGTGAATAAAATGAATACCTGGGTGAACCTGGAGGTACCTCATGTGAAGAAGTGCTTCGTTCAAACAACAATCCATATTTAGTGGGCCAAACATTGGCAACCTTTCAGGTAAAAGAGTAGAAAAAGACAGAAGTAAGAGAACCTATCCTTTTACAAAATGTTTTAAAGAAACATTACAGAATGTTTTATTTTCCAATTTAGTAATAGCTTTACAAAGTAAAATAATCATTAAGTACAGCATTTTTAAAAAAGTAATTCAAATAAGCAACTCTAAGATAATATCAAATCTAATAAAGAGGAGTTGTTCAATGTGAAATTCCTGCCACTGGCCAGTATCAGTAACAAAGTGATGATACGTTAATGATAGCACTAGGCATTTAAAAAGATGATGAGCAACAAAAAAAGACTAGTATTATTCATATGCCTTATTTAATATAATCAAAAGTTCTTACATATCATTTAAACCAACAAAAACATACCACAAAAGACTTCCTTTTTTATTTATTTTTTTTTTTTTTTTTGAGACAGCATCTCATTCTGTCGCCCAGGCTGGAGTGCAGTAGCGTGATCTTGGTTCGCTGCAACCTCCGCCTCCCGGGTTCAAGCAATTCCCTGACTCAGCCTCCCAAGTAGCTGGGATTACAGGCGCGTGCCACTGCACTCAGCTAATTTTTGTGTTTTTAGTAGAGACAGAGTTTCACCATCTTGGCCAGGCTGATCTTGAACTCCTGACCTCGTGATCCACCCGTCTCGGCCTCCCAAAGTGCTGGGATTACAGGCGTGAGCCACTGTGTCAGGCCAAGACTACTTAATTCACTACATTATATAACTTATTTTTTCAGTGAAGTATGGAAAATGGCAAATCACTAAAGCTGCCAAAATTTAGTTATTTTATTTGAATAAAAATAACATTTTTGATTACTACAAGACCATGAGACATAAAACATACCTCTAAAACCAATTAATTCAAAAATATTCTCCAACAAAACTTCCCCAAAATTTGAAACACTTGTTTACCTGAAATGGTAAGGAAGCTATGTAATCCTTTCCTTCTATGCTATGCATATTAATACATGAGCTTTGCAATATACATATGCATTTTTCTATTTCATGGCTACCTGGGAAAAAAGGGTACAATAAGAC
Source organism: Alouatta palliata (assembly GCA_004027835.1). NCBI lineage: Eukaryota > Metazoa > Chordata > Mammalia > Primates > Atelidae > Alouatta > Alouatta palliata. The sequence continues at coordinate 79,036 of PVKV010009253.1, read as the reverse complement.
TTACATGTTTTTCCCCCCAAAGGAGTTCAATCTTAACAGCACAAATTATTTAATGCACAATATAAAGATGCTTAGGGTAAACCACTATTACTAGTGGCTACTTCTTTTGAATGAAAAATACAATGAGATAAACATTTGGAATCATCATAAGAAAAATAAAATTTCCAAAAGAAACTTACTGTAGGCCTTTTCAGACTTATCCTGTGATATAATGAAGTCACACCACAATGCCTAAAATGAAAACAAAATGCTTACCTAAGGAAATTATATGTAAATAATCATCCATTAAGTAATGGCATCTAAATAATAAAAAGAACAGCATCTACATAATAACTTTGCCTCCTCAGCTCAATATTTACAATCATGGAAACAAAAAAACAAGAAAAAATTGAGTAATAAATGATAAATATAAGGAAAGACAAAATATGTTTAAAATTAAATTTTATGAAAAGATCCGTAAGAATTATAATTTTAAATTTAAAAAATAAATTTTACAAAAAGAGAAGAATCAAAAAACCTACCAGATAGAAACCTTGCAGCAAAAATTCATATAGTGGCTCAAACCATACTAAATCCTATATCCTATACAAAATAAAAGATTATTCAAATTTTATAATCTCTAGATTAATTAATTGATCTTATCATTCTTAGACTCTCTCTAGAATGGCTTTAGAAAAAGTATTTAGAAAAACTCTTCCCTTTCTTAAAAGCCCATCTTACAAAATATAAACTAGAAAAAGCTATTAAACTTTAACTGACATACTTGACAATCACTTATTAGATTATTTAATAGCATTTTATGTTTTTTTTTTAACTGTGGTCAAACATACACAATATGAAAATTACTATTTTAACAATTTTTAAGTAGACAATTCAGTGGCATTAACAACACTAAATTTATGAGCTTAGTACAATTTGTGAGCTTGTACAATACTGTACATTTCTAGAAATTTTTCCTCATCTTAAACAGAAACTCTGTGCCCATTAAACAATAACTCCCCATTTCCCCCTCCCCTGAGGCCTGGTAACTTTTATTCTACTTTCCCTATGAATGTGCCTGTGCTAGGTATCTCACATGAGTGAAACTGTACAACACTTGTCCTTTTGTATTTGTTTTATTTCACTTAACATAACGTTTTCAAGGTTCATCCATGATATGGCATGTATCAGAACTTTGTCACTTTTTAAAGCTAAACAATATTCCACTGTTTGCATGTACCACATTTATTTATACATTCATCTGTCACTGGATACAGGTTGCTTCTACCTTTTGGCTATCATAAATAATGCCGCTATAAACACCAGTGTACAAGTATCTATGAGTCCCTGTTCTCAATTCAATTGTGCATATATCTAGAAGTGGAACTGCTGGATCGTAATAGTAATTCCATGTATAACTTTTTTTTTAAGACATGGGGTCTCACTCTGTCACCCAAACTGCAGTGCATGGCATGATTCTAGCGCACAGCAGCCTAGAACTCCTGGGCTCACATGACCCTCCTGCCTTGGTCTCCCAAACAGCTGGGGGTACAGGCATGCACCACCATGCCTGGCTATATGTATAACTTTTTGAGAAATCAGCAAACTTTTCCACAGCAGCTTTGTTACATTCCCACCAGCAATGCACAGGAGTTCCAATTTCTGGACATCCTCACCAACATTTGTTATGTTTCTTTAATAAGAGCCAACCTAGTGGTGTACAGTGGTATCTCATTGTGGTTATAATTTGCATTTGCCTAATGATTAGCGAAGCTGTGCATCTTTACATGCGCTTATTGACCATGTGTACATCTTCTTTAAAAAATGTCTGTTTAAGTCCTTCTGCCCATTAGTTTGTTTTGTTGTTGAGTTGTAGGAGATTTTAATGGTTAAGAAATGAAAATTCATGGCCGGGCACGGTGGCTCACACTTGTAATCCCAGCACTTTCGGAGGCCGAGGCAGGTGGATCACGAGGTCAAAAGATCGAGACCATCCTGGTCAACATGGTGAAACCCCGTCTCTACTAAAAATACAAAAATTAGCTGGGCATGGTGGCACATGCCTGTAGTCCCAGCTACTCGGGAGGCTGAGGCAGGAGAATTGCTTGAACCTAGGAGGCGGAGGTTGCAGTGAGCCGAGATCACACCATTGCACTCCAGCCTGGGTAACAAGAGCAAAACTCTGTCTCAAAAAAAAAAAAAAAAAAAAAGAAATGAAAATTCATGAAGAAAATCATGCACGAGAGCCATGCTCCAACCTGAAATGTCCAAAATCTACAATGCACCTGTTATAGTCTCAACTTCCTTTCATGAAATCCCATCCTCTCAGCCTCTAAAAGTAAATATTTTATCATCTCTTTTATCCCTGATATCTGAGAGATCCCTAACTCCTTCCATATTTCCCTCTGCTTTATCATCTCTTCTTTGGCAAGGCACCAATCTTTTATCTGAGCAATCACAAAACAGTGCCCCTGACAAGTCTCCCTACTCTCTAGTCAATCCTATATATATTGCCAACAAAGCAATATCTTCTCAAAACACAAAATTGATCACTTCCATTTTAAAATCCTTGGCAGGCTCCCTTCCGCATACAGTTTAAAATCCAAATTCCTTGGTTTATATACAAGGCCGTTTGGTCTCTATACTGCCAGCATCCACTTGCGTCTCTCCACACTCACCCTTTGTGTACAGCCCCAAGTTTTAAAAAAGTCATCTTTTTCCATACTTCTTTTTGCTGTGATTTCCTCTGCCTAGAATGCCCTTCTGCCACCATTTTATAATACAAATAGCATTTTCTTTGAAAAACCCTCCCTTTGGTGCTCAGTCCTTTTAGCTCTCATCACTCTGTGGACACGCAGTTTTTTTTTTTTTTTTTTTTTTTGAGACGGAGTTTCGCTCTTGTTGCCCAGGCGGATTGCAATGGCGCGATCTCGGCTCACCGCAACCTCCGCCTCCTGGGTTCAAGCAATTCTCCTGCCTCAGCCTCCTGAGTAGCTGGGACTACAGGCACGTGCCACCATGCCCAGCTAATTTTTGTATTTTTAGTAGAGACGGGGTTTTACCACGTTGACCAGGATGGTCTCGATCTCTTGACCTCGCGATCCACCCGCCTCGGCCTCCCAAAGTGTTGGGATTACAGGCGTGAGCCACCGCGCCCGGCCGGACACGCAGTTATTATATAGCATTCAGAACACAACATTTCAGTTGATCTGTTTGTTCTCCTTTCTAGGCTATCAGTCCTTCAATACTAGAAACTACATTCACCTTTGTAATCCCAGCATTATATCTGAAACAGAGTAAGACTAAATACTTGCAGTAGGCCAGGCACAGAGGCTCATGCCTGTAATCCCAGCACTTTGGGAGGCCAAGGCAAGAGGATTGCTACAGCCCAGGAGTACAAGACTAGCCTGGACAACACAGTGACACCCCATCTCTATTAAAAAATTAAAATAAAAAATAAATGAAAAAATAAAAAGTACAACCAAAAAAAAAAAATACTTGCAGGATAAGTAAAAGAATGAACAACTAAAATCTGAGTCACATATACCTGGTATTAGTTCATAAACAAAATATAAAATTATCTTTCTCCATATTAGCAAGAAGATTAAATAACAATATATTTTCCAGGCCGGGCATGGTGGCTCACACCTGTAATCCAAGCATTTTGGAGGCCAAGGCGGGCGGATCACCTGAGGTCGGGAGTTTAAGACCAGCCTGACCAACATGGTGAAACCCCATTTTAAGAAAAATAAAAAAACAATATATTTTCCAGATCAAAAGACTGAAATTCCAAATCTTATGATTACACTTACACGTGATCTTAAGATAAAGGCGATAATACATCTAACTGCACTTCTACGGAATCTGGTAAATAGGCAATTGTTCCTTGGAGAAATTAAGATGAAAATATAGAAAGAACTACTTGGGTATCATCGAATGCACTTTTCACATCTATACTAACTATATGAATTATATGGGAAAAAATTATCATCGAAAATATAATTGGCTTCAGCACTCCTGGACACAAACGCTTTTACCCATGCCCTCAAATGTTGGAATAATGATTCAGTTTATCCTTCCCAATAAATAGTTAGAATACAATGCTCATCAGGAAATAGTTAATGGCAGATGGGAGGAGTGGGAGGAAGCAGTGTCCAGGTACAAAGATTTCAGCATTTACAAATATGAAACTTAACATTAGTCAAAGCCTCCAAAACCTCTTGCCAAACCTAATTCAACTACTATAAATGTATGTTTTTCCTCCAACTTTTTGTTACAAAAATTTTCAGCAAGAAAAGTTGAAATAATGCAGCGAACATATTTCACCTAAATCCAACAATCATGAAAATTTTGCCACATTTGTTTATGTGTGTGCATTTGTGTACTTACGAAATTTTTGGAAGGGGAATGCTGACTGTCTGAAAATAAACTGCACACACGTCATAACACTTCACCCCTAAATACTTTATCACGCCTTTTCTAAAAATAAAGATATTCTCCTATAAAACCATAAAACCATCATCCCTAAGAAAAAAAATATTTCTCTAATAACAGCTTCTAGCCAGTAATTTTCAACTTTCCCAAATTTTCCCCAAAAATGTATTTTTAGCTAGTTTTCTAGAACCAGGATTCAAAGTTCATTTAACAAGGTTCAAAAAAATACTGCATTTGGTGATGTCTCTTTAGTCTCTTTCAATGTAGAATAATCCCCACCATTTTTTTCTTTCTTCATTACTTTTTAAAAGAAACCAGAATGTAGACTATAAACTTTTTATAATGGAAAATTTCAAATAAATACAAAGTAAACAGAATAGGATAATGAATCCCCATCAGCCAGCTTTAACAATTATCAAGCTTTAGCCATTCCCATCTCATTTATTTCCTTATCTCATAGTATTTAAAAATATAATCCTCTAGTACCTATATTTCCTATAAACTGCAAGCTAGGTCTAAATATTCGTATTTCTGGGAAGAAAACTTAGTAGATAATATCATGTACTTCATTCCACATTATAGCTAGAAGCACATACTATTCCTTCATGTCACTATTAATTATGCTAAACTCAATCACTTGATTGAGGTGGAGACTGACAAATAACCCCAAAGTAGAGGTGCATTTGTTCCTCCACATTTACCAAGTAATCCATAGGGTGAAATGTTGGTGCCATGGTAATATTCTTTCAACCAACAGTGTTAGTATCTATTTAAAATCCTTGTTTGAATCAGTTATTGCCCTGGAGGTTACAAAATGGTGATATTCTAATTCTAAAATTTCTTTTACATTTATTAGCTAGCATTTTTCTGTAAGTTTTTCTTCATCAAATGGAGATGAACTGCATGTCTTCCTGAAAAAATACGGCAAATGCTTAATTCTTTCCTTTTCATTATAACTTTCAGAACAGTTAGTTATAATAGTCAACTGCAATGGTTGCAAACCAGATTTATTTTTCTCTCTACCACTACGAACCCCATGATTTTTATTTATTCAAATCTTTGCTATCAATTATAGTAATCATGTGTTAAAAAATGTATGTACCCTTAAGGTCTTCTACGTTTTTGCTGGCAATAACAAATTACTTAAGGACAGAGTGTTTAAAGATATTATTAAAGTGACAAAGGATAATGTAAAAAAAGTGATATATAAAATAAAATGAAATTTTTATTTTCCTGCCATTAACTTCACGTTACATTGTCTCATGTTATAATGTATACCCAGCTGCTGAGATCATTATGTTGTTTTTATCATTTCTGTTAAATTTTAAAACAAAAACCTTTTAAATTGCATTAGTCACTAAAATGCTAAAATTGAAATCAACTCACCTGCTGAACAGGACTGTCAACTGTAAATGCTTTATAAACTGCCAACGCCTGGCTTTTACTTCCTTTGCTCCATATCACCATATTTCCAGCAACATAGAGTTCCTCGTCATAGTCCACGTCTTCTCCAATTTCACTTACTCCTTTCCTTAACTGCCAGCTTTCCTTAAAAATTAACACATGTAAGACATATTCAAGCACTCTTTTTTTGTTTTCCACAAATCTGGAACAAAATTTATTTGCCTGTGGAGTAACACTCAATTCAAGCACAACTTCTAGAAGGTTTGGTATACCCATTAACAGAGAATGTGGATATATGCGTTACATTACAGAATTTCAAGAATAAGAATTTATTCAATAATTCTCTATATTAAATGTTTTATATTATTCCTCTATATAAGTCTGCCAAAAACATAAACAAACAAAAAGTATACCTTCTGTGTAGATCCAAAAATCAAATCACATGCTTGGGAGACTAAAAGGACATATTAAGAACATGAGGTAGAGTAAAGAAAGGACACTGAGGTGCACATGGGAATCACTAGGGGAGTTTATGCACAATGCAGACTTCCTACTTCGCAGCCACATATATCTTCACCTTCTTTTCCTTTCTCCCACCCACCAAAATGAACAGAAAAAGGAGAAGTTTCCATTTGTAACAATATAGACTTTCCCTCCCTGAGATTTTGGTATCCCAAAGGGGTATGAAAATGGAATAAGGCAGGAGGCATTCATTTTCTGACACACACTCACATCTCATTCCCCTACTTAAGAACTATGACTCCCCTGTAATCCCAGCACTTTGGGAGGCTGAGGCGGGCAGATCACCTGAGGTCTGGAGTTTGAGACCACCTGATGAACATGGAGAAACCCTGTTTTTTGTAAAAAAAAATTACAAAATTAGCTAAGTGTGCTGATGCATGCCTTTAATCCCAGTTACTTGGGAAGCTGAGGCAGTAGAATCGCTTGACCTGGGAGGCAGAGGTTGCGGTGAGCCAAGATCGTGCCATTGCACTCAAACCTGGCAACAAGAGCAAAACTCTGTCTCGAAGAAAAAAAAACTATGAGTCTACCTACTTTTGTGGCATTTCTTCTCTCCTTTAGAAACATGTAAATCTTCTGCAGCAGGAACTATTTCTAATCGCTACCATTTAATCATTAAATAACAGGAAATCTGGTTCCCATATACTAAGCGAAAAGAAAAAGTTTAAAATGGACTACAATCATACTGCTGAACCTGACTCTCATTACAAAACCATAAGTTATAGAGGGTATCTAAAGAAGTCGCTATGACAATGTAATAAAGTCATTATTTTCAACACTTATTGAAATTACCACACCTTAACTCTACCCTAGAAGTGACATCACACTCATCTCTCAGTTGCATCTCAGTAGCCTTAAATTACAAGTAGATCATATCACTCTACATTTCAAAAATTCAATGGGAAACTCAATGGAACCTTCTGTTTTTCGTGGATTGTAACCTCCTGAAGGGATCCCACCAAGCCAGCAGCACCATCAGAAGACCATAATTCAGAGGCTGGCTGCAGCTGGCGAAGCTGAAGGTTCAAAGCATTAGGGTGGTGCTTGCAGTGGTCTCGACCAAAAGGAACAAATTCCTGCAAATCCCTGGCTGCAATCATCGTTGCCCTTTCTTCATAGAAGTTCGACATGGGTTCCAAATATCAACATTATTTCTGTATGAATTCAAACACATTCTGGTCAGCTTCAAGATTCAAAACTAGAATAAAAATACCATAAACACGTAAGTTGTTAATCCTTACATGAGTGTCAAATAATTACATCATGTTTGTAAGTAGTCATAACATCAAAGGGCATTCTAGATCTGATTCAGGCAATTGCAGTTATCACATTTTAGTCACAGACTGACAGTTACCATTACAGGAAACCACTGAGTTGCAACAACTACTTGTGTCCCACACCACCTATCTCATGTTTCCTACTACGATACACTAATTTTTCCATACTTTATATATGAAGTATTTAGACAAGTTGTATTCTACAGTCCCATAACGACATGGCTTCTCAACATTCAAGGTCACTTCTGGTTAGATGCCAGAACCTCATTTGAAAACTACACCTGGGGCGTGGTGGCTCACTCCTGTAATCCAAGCACTTTGGAGGCCAAGATGGGAGGATCACCTGAGGTCGGGAGTTCAAGACCAGCCTGACCAACATGGTGAAACCCCGTCTTTAAAAAAATAAAAATAAAAATAAATTTAAAAATTAAAAAAAAAAAAAAAGAAAACTACACCTAAGGGCTCATTGTCATATTGCAATAAAACAATAAAAAACCAAATATTACTCTAATTCATCAGAGGTGGAACTGCTTTCAGTTAACCAATCTACAAAAGACCTAATAAGTTATCAAATGCCATAAGTAGCTGTGATAACCCCCATCCCACCTAAATACATAACTACAATCAATTTCAATTATTGGTCGAAACCCAAAGAACTGAGGCATGAATAATTCTAGCCACGGAACAGTTATGCTCATAGATTTAAGAGTACTAGGTTTTAATTAATATAATCTATTACAGTACAGTTTATTACTACAAAAATGTGAAAGCCTTCACCACAAGGTTAGGAAGCAGCCAGGCTTTAGACAAAAGTACAGATAAGCATAATTTGCTTGCCCTTTGACCCACTTTCCTGTACCTGCTTATATACTATGTTCCTATACATAGCATTTTTAATGTTAGGAGCCTAAGACTTTTCTTTTGAAATGATGCAGGCTAAAAACCCCATCAAGGAACCACATCAGCATGAGAATGCAGTTTATCTCTCCATCCTAGGAATTCATCCTTCATTCTCTGACCAATCAATACCTTAGCCCACTAACCTCCAAACTCTTTAAAACCTCTAGACCTTAACTCTTTGGGGAGACAGACTTGAAGTTTCCTCAGTCTCCTAGTTTGGTGGATCTGCAAGTAAAACACTTTATCTGCTGCAAACCCCGCTGTTTCCGTATATTGACTTGCTGGTCATAGGGCAAGAGACCTAACTGGCCACACAAACACCCAAAGCCTACGTGGTTCCTATGCAGCTCCTCTAAGGTGACAAAGTTATTTTGCTGTGAATTAAATGTTACTCTTAGCCGGCCGCGGTGGCTCATGCCTGTAAACCCAGCACTCTGGGAGGCAGAGGCGGGCGGATCACCTGAATCGAGACGAGCCTGGCCAACATGGAGAAACTCATCTCTAGTAAAAATATCAAAATAATAATAATAATAATAAGCTGGGTGTAGTGGTGGGCACCTGTAATCCCAGCTGCTTGGGAGGCTGTAGGACGATAATCGCTTTGGGAGGTGGAGGTTGCAGTATTGAGAAGACTTGAACTTGAACACAACTAAAAAGTGCCTTATAAAACTTACAAGAAAACAACAAAATTCAGCTGATCTTCCTATATTTTATTCAACAGGATAACCAACATCAACGAACTTTTGATTTTACGAAACTTTAGTTCTGCAATTTTATAATGTTATTTTCTTAAAACTTTAAGAGAAAACTATAGAATTGTTAAAGATTTATCATTTTGTACTGATTAAGGCCACATATTTAATACTTTTACAATAACCTAAACTTTTAGAAATATTTTTACTTGTTAGGGGCAACATAAACAGCTACACATAAAAATGCCATTAAATTCATATGCTATAAATAAAAATATCAGCAATGATTCCTACAGACAATTACCCTGCCAAAAAAAAGCGGGGGGAGACCCAAATGCACACTAACCGGAGCTTGAATTAAGTCTCCACAAAAAGGAAGAACTTCCCCCAGCAGTTCTAGGGGTCGGTGAAAACAACAGGCTAAAAGCCCGGCGCTCAGAAAACCAGCTCAGAGAGGCTGGAGGCCAATTTAGAAGCCGAGGCTGCACACTAGATGCAGCACACAGCTCAGGTAAGACATCGGCGAGCAGTTGAGTGTAAGGAGCAGCCTAGCCCGCAGGCCCGGAGCCCCCTCAGCCCCGGGGCACGCTCAGGGCCCTCCCCGGGTTCCTAGTCCCCCAGGTTCCCAGCCCTAAGGCCACTAGGGGCAGATCGGCCTCGGGGCAGGTGCGAGAGTACCGCGGCGTGCGACAGACCACCCAAGTGCAGCGGATCTGGGCCCGCACCTGTGTAACTCGGGACGCGTCAGGCGCGGCGAGACCCGGCTGCTCCCCGGAGGCGCAGGGGCCGAGGAGGCCCGAGGGCAGCGGCGGGGTCCGTCACAGTGACTCCTCGACCGTGGCAGCTTCTCATCCCCACTCCCTCCCCTTTTCCGGAGGAGGAATGGGCAACAGCAGCGCGTGCGAGTCCTAATGGCAGGAAGGCGTGCGAGACGTTCAAATGCACGCGTCCATCTTGACTTTCCCGTCCAGCCTCGCGCCAGGGCGGGGCATCACGGTAGGCGCGCGGTGGCCTACCAGTCCCGGCGCCTGCGCAGTTGCGGGAAGACTGCGACCGGGCAGACTTGTGAGCTCTTTCCACCTTGCGTGCGACTGATCCGATCCCCAAAGCAGGATTGTGTCTGCCAGAATCCATACAGTGAAGAGATTCTCCTGCCGTCCAAGTTCTCTTCAGATCATGTCACTAGAGACCTAAACTGCCTCCTTCATCTCAGGTTTTTTTCTGTCTGGTTTCACTTCCGCGTCTTGACCCCATGTGAAGGTAGGCACATCCAGGCAGAGGGTGGGGAGCAGAGATTGCTGATTTTCTCTACGTGCAGTGCTCTATGCCCTTATGCAGTCCATACTCAAAGAGTCGATGAATGGTATGAAGGTCCTCATAGAAACGTTGCTTGCAATTCCCAGATTCAGAGACACTTCTTGAGGCGATTCAAAGACCCAGGTTAAGAACCCTAGCAGCCACTCGCGCCTGTAATCCCAGCACTTGCGGAGGCAAGGCAGGAGGATCGCTGGAGCGTAACAGTTTGAAACCAGCCTGGGCAATATAGAGAGACCTTGTCTCCACAAAAGAAAAATTTAAAAATTAGCCTGGCGTGGTGGCGCGCACCTGTAGTCCCAGCTGCCTGGGAGGCTGGAGGATCAACTGAGCTGGCAGTTCGAGGCTGCAGTGAGCTATGATCGAACCACTGCACTCTAGCCTGGGAAACAGAGCAAGACCTTGTCAAAAAAAAGAGTGAGTTATAGGAGAAAGTATAGAAACAAAGATTCATGAAACAGTTAAAGTTAAGAAATAAAGGCCGGGCATAGCGACTCACACTTGTAATCCCAGCGCTTTAGGAAGCTGAGGCAAGCGGATCACTAAGTCAGTAATTCTAGACCAGCCTGGCCGAAATTGTGAAATGCCATCACTACTAAAAACACAAAAAGTTAGCCAGGCGTGGTGGCATGTGCCTGTAATCCCAGCTACTCGGGAGACTGAGGCAGGAGAATCGCTTGAACCCGGGAGGCAGAACTTGCAGAGAGCCGAGACCACACCACAGCACTCTAGCCTGGGCAACAGAATGAGACTCCGTCTCAAAAAAAAAAAGAAAAAGAAAAGAAAGAAATACAAATATACCTAATTGATATTTTAAACTTTTTAAAAAAAAAAATTTTAGATTTACAGAAAAATTAGATAGTTCAAAATTTTCCCATATGCCGTATACCCAGTTTCTACATCCAGTTTCCCTATTATTTTACATTATAGTACATTTGTTAAACGTTATGAACAAATAGCAACACATTATTAGTAATTAAAATCCATACTTTATTCAGTTTTTTTTTTTTTTTAAATAGAGTCTTGCTGTGTTGCCTAGGCTAGAGTGCACTGGCACAAACGTAGCTCACTGCAGCCTTGAACGCTTGTGTTCAAGCAGTCCTCCTGCTTCAGCCCCTCAAGTAAATGGGACTCTAGGCATAAGCCACTGCAACCACCAGATTTCATTAGTTTGTAGAACATCCCTTAACTGGAATTTGTCTGATGTTTCTTCATGATTAGCCTGGGGATATGGATTTGGAGGAGGAAGATCATAAAGTGTCATTTTCATCACATCATATCAAAGGTACTTATCAACAGCATAACTTACCACTGTTGATGTCAGCCTTGATCACCTAAATGAGAGAGTAGTTTGTCAGATTTCTCTGCTGTGATGTTGCATTTCCCTACTTTCCATACTGTACTCTTTGGAAGGAAGACAATATGTGCAGCCCTCAGTTATAGAGTGAGGCCAAATAATTTTTTTGTTGTTGTTTTACAAACTTGCAAAAGCAAATGAAGGAGGAAAGCATCTTTTCAACAATTAGTGTTGCAATAATTGGATATTCGTGAAGGCCGGGCGCGGTGGCTCACGCCTGTAATCCCAGCACTTTGGGAGGCCAAGGCGGGTAGATCACGAGGTCAAGAGATCGAGACCATCCTGGTCAACATAGTGAAACCCCGTCTCTACTAAAAATACAAAAATTAGCTGGGCATGGTGGCACGTGCCTGTAGTCCCAGCTACTCGGGAGGCTGAGGCAGGAGAATTGCTGGAACCCAGGAGGCGGAGGTTGCGGTGAGCCGAGATCGCGCCATTGCACTCCAGCCTGG
>PVKV010009253.1:42500-66605 GCA_004027835.1 Alouatta palliata | reverse complement strand
GATATTCGTATGGAAAGAATGAATCTTGATTCATGCTACATACCATATACAAAAATTTTAAAGTGCATCAAAGACCCAAATATAAGAGTAAAGCGGCCAGGCGCGGTGGCTCACGCCTGTAATCCCAGCACTTTGGGAGGCCGAGGCAGGTGGATCACGAGGTCAAGAGATCGAGACCATCCTGGTCAACGTGGTGAAACCCCGTCTCTACTAAAAATACAAAAATTAGCTGGGCGTGGTGGCGTGCGCCTGTAGTCCCAGCTACTCAGGAGGCTGAGGCGGGAGAATTGCTTGAACCCAGGAGGCGGAGGTTGCGGTGAGCTGAGATCGCGCCATTGCACTCCAGCCTGGGCAACAAGAGCGAAACCCCGTCTCAAAAAAAAAAAAAAAAAAAAAGAGTAAAGCTATATGCTTAGAAGAAAACATAGGTGTAAATCTTCATGACCTTGAATTAGGCAATGATGTCTTAGATATGGTACCTTTAGTGCTTTATGGTACCTAAAACACTAGAAACCTAGGGAAAATTTGATAAATTGGACAAAAGTTATAAATTTTGTGCTTCAAAGGTATTGTCAAGAAAGTGAAAAGACAACTCACAGAATGGGAGAAAAAAGATTTGCAAATTATCTATCTGATAAGAGTCTATAATATAGAATATGTAAAGAAGTACTGGGTGTAATCCCAGTGCATCAAAGCTGAGGCAGGTGGATCACCTGAAGTCAGGAGTTCAAGAGCAGCCTGGCCAACAAGGCAAAACCCCATCTCTACTAAAAATACAAAAATTAGTGTGATGTGGTGGTGCATGCCTGTAATCCCAGCTACTCAGGAGGCTGAGGAAGGAGAATCACTTGAACCCGGAACATGGAGGTTGCAGTGAGCCGAGATGGCGCCACTACACTCCAGCCTGGCACAGCCACTTGATAAAACAGTTTGACAGGTTCTCAAAAAGTTAAATCTCTGCCAGGAGCTATGGCCAGAAAATGGTAGTGGCCACCGAGTTGTGGCTACTGAAGTCCCTGGGACTGAGTAAGGGGAATAATAAATACAGTGCTCAGGGTGAGTGACAGCTTCCAGTTCTTCAAACAAACAATGGTCCAAGTCTAACAGGATTGACTACTATAGCAGCTCATCCAGTCAAGCAAGCCAACAATATTTGCTGGGGAGTACTGCAGAAGAAAAAACAATGGTTAGAATACAGAGTTGCTTGAGTAGATGATAAAAATTATACCATCCAATAAAAATGATATCCACACACTGTTGGAGGATCTCAATTCATATCTTGAAGATAAAGTCTACCTTACAGGATATAACTTTAGCTTTGCAGATATTCTATTGTACTATGGACTTTATCACTTTATAGTTGACCTGACAGTTCCAGAAAAGGAGAAATATCTTAATGTGTCTCGCTGGTTTTATCACATTCAGCATTATCCAGGCATCAGGCAACATCTGTCTAGTGTTGTCTTGATCAAGAACAGACTATATACTAATTCCCACTAGAAGCTATCCATGCTGTATAGAAGATGTATTAAAAATGTTTTAAGGCTGGACACGGTGGCTCACATCTGTAATCCCAGCATTTTGGGAGGCCAAGACAGGTGGATCACCTGAGGTCGGGAGTTTGAGACCAGCCTGACCAACATGGAGAAACCCTGACTCTACTAAAAATACAAAATTAGCCAGCATGGTGGTGCATGCCTGTAATTCCAGCTACTTGGGAGGCTGAGACAGGAGAATCACTTGAACCTGGGAGGCGGAGGTTGTGGTGAGCCGAGATCACACCATTGCACTCCAGCCTGGGCAACAAGATACATAAATAAAAATAAAAGATAAATAAAAAAATAAAACATAAATAAATAAAAATAAAAATGTTTTAAATGGAAAATGTATTTTGACCACAGGAGTAAGTTAAATTAATATGTAGTCATTTATTATTTTGTTGAAGTTGATCGAATTTTTAAAATGTAAACTTGTGTCTGAATGTTTTGTTTTTTAGTTGAAGTTTTGCAATTTTTTTATGTAAAAATTCAACTGCTATTAAAAAGACAAGTTGAGATCAAGTTATAAATTAACCTTGTTTTTAATGGATGACATTTCTTTCTTTTTTTTTTTTTTTTTTTTTTTTGAGACGGGGTTTCACCGTGTTGGTCAGGCTGGTCTTGAACTCCCAACCTCAGGTGATCCGCCCGACTTGGCCTCCAAAGTGCTTGGATTACAGGCGTGAGTCACCATGCCCGGCCGGATGACATTTATTTCAATAAAAGTTGCAAATCAGTGGCTTAATCTTAAAAAAAAAAAAAAAAAAGGTGGTCCTTTCAATGGTTGATTTATTTGGCTATTTATTAACCTGTCTTTCATATTCTAAAATTCATTTTCCCCTTTTGAATATTTATGGAAGTTTGTTAAGAACTGTGACAAATTGTGCCAAGGAAGCAGAAAGGGAAGACAGATGGATTTGTTTTTAAATATTTATGTGAGCTAGTAAATGTGGTTGAAAAAATTAAAAAAAAAATTAAACACAGAGTTACCCTATGTCCAGCAATTCCACTCCTAGTATATACCCGAGAGAATTAAACATACATTCACACAAGCACTTTTACATGAGTGTTCATAGTTGTATTATTCACGATAGCCAAGAAGTTAAAACAACCCAATGCTCGTCAACTCATGAATGGATAAAAATAATATGGCATATGTATGTAATGAAATATTATTCAGCTATAGAAGGGAATTAATTACTGATACATGATACAACATGAATGAACTTCAAAAACATTATACTAAATGAAAGAAGCCAGACACAAAAGCCACGTGTTGAATGATTTCATTTATACAAAATACTCACTGGGGGCAAATCCATAGAAACAGAGTAGACTAGTGGTTGCCAGGGGCTGAAGGTAGGGCAGGGGAGGGTGGAATAGGGAATGACTGCTAACAGGTACAGGATTTATTTTGGGGATGATGAAAATGTTCTAAAATTATTGGTATTGGTTGCATGATTCTGTGAATAAAAGCTATTGAATTGTACACATTAAAAGGGAGAATTTTTATACTAGCATGATGACTTATGTTGGAGTGAAAAAGAAAAAAAAAAAAAAGATCCAAGTCACAGAACCAAACAAAAAAAAGCTGGGGAGAATTTTATGGTATGTTAAAGGTACCTGAATAAAACTCGTTTTTTTTTTTTTTTTTTAATTCTTAGGTAAGATACCAAAAATACAATCCGAACAGGGAAACTATAGTCAAAAATAATTTAATTGTACATTTAAAAATAACTAAAAGAGTATAATTGGATTGTTTGTAACAAAAAGAATAAATGATTGAGGTGATGGATACCCCATTTGCCCTGATGTGATTGTTACACATTATGTGTCTGTATTAAGAGATCTCATGTACCTCATAAATATATACACCTTCTGCAGGATTGGAGATCTCAATAAATAAATAAATAAACACACCTACTATGTGCCCAGAAAAATTAAAACAAAACAAAAACACAATCCATAAGAGAAAAAAAATTAATGAATTGGATTTCATGGAAATTAACATTGCCAAAAACACTGCAAGGAAAACAAAAAGCCACAGAAAATATTTGCAAAACTGACAAATGACTTATCCAGGATATATACAGAGTTCTCAAAACTCAAAAAAAATAGCTCCATTCCTTAATAAAAGTTCTGTCATACTTAAGATTTAGGCCCAGTCTGATGGTTCATGCCTGTAATCCTAGCAATTGGGAAGCCAAGGCAGGCAGATCACTTGAACCCAGGAGTCTGAGACCAGCCAGGCAACATGATGAAACCCTGTCTCTACAAAAACATACAAAAATTAGCCAGGTATGGTGGTGTGTGCTTGTAGATTCAGCTACTTAGGAAGTTGAAGTCAGATGATCGCCAGAGCCTGAGAGGTTGAGGTTGCAGTGAGCTGAAATTGTGCCACTGCACTCCAGCCTGAGCTTGTTGCTGTCTCAAAGTGAGACCCTGTCTCAAAACAAAAACAAACAAACAAACAAAAAAACTGTATCACAGTCATGATTCCAAATTTGATTTATCCAATTATAACTTGGTAGAAAGGAGGACAGATCTTTTATATTTGAGACGGCATCTCACTGTTGTCAGCCAGGCTGGAGTGCAGTGGTGCAATCTCAGCTCTGCAATAGGACAGATTTTAATTGAAGCTATGCAAAAAAAGTTCATGATTATGTAAAAAGAGGAGACCTAGGTAAAGTCACTCAGTATAATATTTAGGCAATGTTACCATTATTCTGAGTGATTTTGTAGACAAAGCTAATCAATACCAATACATTATTAATTATAACAAACATAATTATATATTTTTCTTTTTTAGGGGTGGGGGAACAGTCTCCCTATGTCACCCAGGCTACAGTACAATGGTGTGATCTCAGCTAACTGCAACCTCAGCCTCCCAGGTTCAAGCGATTCTCCTGCCTCAGTCTCCTGAGTAGCTGGGATTACAGGTGCCTGTAGCAGGGAGACCCCATGTGTCAAGGCAGGAACCGAAGGCCTCAGCCTATTTCCACATAAATAATGAAGAAGAGCCGGGCGCGGTGGCTCATGCTTGTAATCCCAGCACTTTGGGAGGCCGAGGTGGGTGGATCACGAGGTCAAGAGATCGAGACCATCCTGGTCAACATGGTGAAACCCCGTCTCTACTAAAAAAATACAAAAATCAGCTGGGCATGGTGGCACGTGCCTGTAGTCCCAGCTACTCGGGAGGCTGAGGCAGGAGAATTGCTTGAACCCAGGAGGCGGAGGTTGCGGTGAGCCGAGATCGCGCCATTGCACTACAGCCTGGGTAACAAGAGCGAAACTCCGTCTCAAAAAAAAATAATAAATAAATAATGAAGAAGAAAGTAAATAGAAATACAACTGTAGTAGTTATAGTTATTCATAGGTGATCTTAGTTATTCATAGGTGATCTTAATTCTTTTACTAATACCCCTCAGGTCGGAAGTGTGAACCTGGGGCGACACTGTGAAATGAATGACTCTAAGGCAAGACGCTTTAAGACCTCTGTCTTGCCCTCATAAGGGATGCTGGAGGGCACCTTGGCTGAGCAGCAGCACCAGTGCTGGGAAAGCGCCCGCTGTTTAGCCAGCTAGGGAAGGAGACATCCAAAATAGCTGAGACATCTCCTTCCTCGGAGGAGTTAGGAGAAAACTATGCTTCTCCAAGCTGTTGAGGCAGGCCTGACGCTGTTAAAAATACAAAAATTAGTTGGCCCGCAGACATCTGGGGGCTTAATTGTCTCTATGTGATGCTGTGCTTCAGTGGTCACATTCCATGTCAACCTCATGATCCGCTTCTGCACCTGGTTCCTTTTTTCTTGTAAGAATTAATCAATAAAAACAACATAAATCTTAATGTCTTTGTGACAAGTATGGAAAAAGTGCTGACGCATTAAGCCCCTTACTTCATCTCCGCTGTGGAAAATTATTGAGCCTCTACCTGCATGACACGTGATGTACTTGACCCTATCACTGCCGCACCCTCTTTTTCCCTGCCCCCAGTCGCCAATCACCAAGGCCAGGCCCTACCTGCGCCCTACCTTCCCTGCCCCCAACTTTTGTACTCAATAAAAATCATAGGGTTCAGACATTCGGGGCCACTGCAGGACTCCAAGTTTTGGTTAGCAGTGGACCCCTGGGCCCAAACTTTATTTTCTCTAGCTCTGTGTCTTGTGCCTTTTATTTCTACAATTTCTCGTCTGCGCACCAGCAGGGAGTGGCTCACAGAACCCTATAGGGCTGGACCCTACACAGGCCCGGCTAATTTTTGTATTTTTAGTAGAGATGGGGTTTCACCACATTGGCAAGGCTGGTCTCAAACTCATGACCTCGTGATCCACCCACCTCAGCCTCCCAAAGTGCTGGGATTACAGGCGTGAGCCACCACACCCAGCCTTGTTTTTCTTTATTAGCTTAAATCTGTATTACAATCTTTCACAGGATTGTGTTTTCTGAATTCTGAGAGGTCAACTGGTAAAAGATACTATTTAAAGGCTGTTTCATTCAAGTTTGAACAAGTATAACAGTTAAATTGATGGCTATAGATTAAAAATGTATAGATCTTTTTTTTTTTTTTTTTTTTTTTTGCCCAGGCTGGAGTGCAGTAGTGCCATCTCAGCTCACTACAACCTGCGCCTACCAAATTCAAGTGATTCCCCTACCTCAGCCTCCCGAGTAGCTGGGATTACAGGTGTATAGGGTCCAATCCTATAGGATTCTGTGAGCCCCTCCCTGCTGGTGCAGAGACGAGAAACTGTAGAAATAAAAGACACAGACACAGAGATAGAGAAAAGAGAGTTTGGGCTCGGGGGTCCACTGCCAACCAAAGTGCGGAGACCTGCAGTGGCACCGAGTGCCTGGACACTCTGATAAAGCAGGGGGCAGGGAAGGTAGGGTGAGGTAATGGTAGTCCATGATAGGGTCAGGTAGATCACATGTCTTGGAGATAGGGGGCCGAAGACTTTCAAGCAGCCGAGGTGAGGAGAAGACCTAATGCGTCTGCACTCTTTGCAAATTTGTTAGAAATATCAAGGACATTAATTCTTATCTTCTGAGAAAAAGGGAAACCAGGTACAGAAGCAGGACGTGAGAGTAGACATGGAACGTGACCACCGAAGCACAGCATCACATAGAGACAGTTAAGCCCCCGAAGTCTGCGGGTTTTCCTGACAGCCATCAGGCCTTGCCACAAGAGCTTGGAGAAGCGGAGTTTTCTCCTAACTTCCCCATTAAGGAGTGGTCTCTACCATTTGGGACATCTCCTTCCCTAGCTGGCTAAACAGCAGGCGCTTTCACAGCACTGGCACTGCCGCACAGCCCAGGCACCCTCCAGCAGCCCTTATGCGGGTGTGACAGAGGGCTTAGAGCATCTTGCCTTAGGATCACCTTGTTCACAATGTCACCTCAGTTCCATGCTTCATAACCCTAACTAATAGTCATTAGTAAAATTAAAGGTTATATTGAGTATATATCTTTATGATTATAAGTGCGTAACTATAAGATTATATATGATTATATAAAGGAATAACTATGTGCCTACATTTCTAATTCTTTTCTAAATTAGTATTTACATGAGAACAACCTGAGGCTTCAGACCCTTGCCATGGCACTTGCAGGGTTTCCTCCCTACACAGATGTGCGCTACCATGCCTGGCTAATTTTTTGTATTGTAGAAATGGAGCTTCACCATGTTGGCCAGGCTGGTTTCAAACTCCTGACCTCAAGTGATCTGCCTGCCTCCACCTCCCAAAGTATTAGGATTATAGGAGTGAGCCACTGTACCCAGCCAAAAACATTTTTTTAATATGCTCATTAAAAATAGAATATTATTCATAATTAGATCAAGAACACGTTTTATTTTGCTGGGTTTATTTATTTTTTTTTTTTTCATAATTATAAGCATTTCCAAAAAAGCAGGTTTTGTGGCTCCTGGGTTACACTGCCTATTTTCATGAATTTGTCTCCTGGACTAAAGAGTCTAAATCCTGCCTCAGTCCTTTAGCACAGGCTGACAACAGCTGTCTGTGCTGGCAATGTCAGCTTATACTAGGAAGTCTGTTACTGTGGTACAGTCCTCACGCATAGCCCTTTGGTATTTCTTGCAGGAGACTAGTTACTCTTGGCCAAGGTAAGGCCCTCAGCAGAAGTTCACGGCTGGATTCTCCCTATTTTGTTAACATGCCCTCTGTTGTAGTACTTATCCAGGCAGATGGTGGCTCAAGTTAGGGGAACAGGTTTAAGATTTAGTAAGATTTTATTGTTGGCACATGGAGCTTTCCCTCACATCCTGAATAGACTGATGTGAATATTTTGGGGACCTCCCTAATGTGAGAGAAAAGAGTGAGAAAGCCGTGTTCTCAGATTCTTTTCATTTTTCAGAAGGCCTAAGACGTGACTGGTGGCTCACACTTGTCATCCCAGCACTGTGGAAGGCTGAGGCAGGAGGATGGCTTAAGTCCAGGAGTTCACAACCAGCCTAGGCAACAAGCTGAAACCTCATCTTTATTTTAAAAAAAAAAAAAAATGCCTGAGACCTGAAAGCAGTTAGAAGCAATCATTCCCTGCTCCTTCATTTGGGTGTTCCAGCTCCTTCACTCAGTTGTCATCCAAACCAAATAAAACTCTCTTTAAAGTGTCTTATCTTTGTTCTTCAGAATATATAAAACCAGCTAAAACTATTTCCTTCAATCTTTGCACACATTTGTTCCCCCTTATCAAAGGAATCAGAAAGATGTGTGTGTCTACACTAGATACCCTTAGATGGCACATATAATAAAAAAAACTTGTGTGACCTATCTATCCCTAAAGTTGAGAAACAGAGAGACAGAAAGTTACAGACAAACAAGCTATTGTAAAAGATTAATTACTATACCTTGATTTTGTGGGGAAGGAAAAAGCCTTTTTATTTTTAATTTTCACACACAAAAAGAACACAAGCTTAGGTTTTACAACTTCAGCCACAGGTCAAAAGGAAATGCAGAACTAAAAACCTCACCAGTCTAGCAGCAGCTCCATCATGCACATATATGTACACACACACACACACACACACACTTGCACACATGCACATGCACACACACGCACATATGCACATGCACATATGCACACGCACAGGTGTACACATGCACACACATGCACAGGCACACACACATTTTAATTTTTTCTCTTCCTCCCTTCCTTTCTGCCTTCCTTTTCTCCTTCCTTTCTTTGACATAATTGTGCTCCTAGTGGCAAGCAAAGGACAAACACCATAAAGAATTCTAGGAGATAACAGAGCCCACCAAAACAGATAATCAAAAATTATTATTGGGCTGGGCACGGTGGCTCACACCTGTAATCCCAGTACTTTGGGAGGCCGAGACAGGTAGATCACTTGAGGTCAGGAGTTTGAGACCCACCTGCCAACATGAAACCCTGTCTTTACTAAAAATACAAAAAAATTAGCTGGACGTGGTGGCAGGCACCTGTAGTCCCAGCTAGTCAGGAGGCCGGGGCAGGATAATCACTTGAACCCAGGAGGCAGAATTTGCAGTGAGTTGAGATGGCACCACTGCACTGCAGCCTGGGTGACAGAGTGAGACTCCATCTCATGCACACAAAAAAATTATTATTGGGCTATTCCCTCTGCCTGAATTGCTCTTCCCTTAGACACATAGCTTCCCAGTTGACTCTCCTCCAAGTCAGCTCAAATCTCACTTTCTTGATGAGGCCTGCCTTGTACAATACTCTTCAGATAGCCGGGCATGGTGGCTCATGCCTGTAATCCCAGCACTTTGGGAGGCCAAGGTGGGTAAATCACCTGAGGTTAGGAGTTTGAGACCAGCCTGGCCAACATGGTGAAACCCCGTCTCTACTAAAAATACAAAAATTAGCCGGACATGGTGGCTCATGCCTGTAGTCTCAGCTACTCGGGAGGCTAAGGCAGGAGAATTGCTTGAACCCAGGAGGCAGAGGTTGCAGTGAACTGAGATCGTGCCACTGTACTCTAGCCTGGGTGACAGAGCAAGATTCTGTCTCAAAAAAAAAAAAAAAAAAAAAAAAAAATATATATATATATATATATGTATATATATAATCAATTGATTTCCTGTTGTCTGCCACCTGACAGATCTCCAAATCACCAGCCATTCCCAGGAAACTACAAGAGCCAGACCTCTAATTTCAGTGTTTGTGCAGCAAATGGAATCTCTTATATGTGCTATCTCCATTCCTCCAACAAACTATAAGAAGAAGAAACTTATTTTCAGGATGGTTTTGGCAAGTAGGATGGAATCCTTTTGTATGCACCATCTCAATTCCTCTAAAACTACAAAGACAGAGCACTTAGACTACTGTATTTTGTTCAAGAAGCTAAATGGAGTTGCTTACAAACATTATGTGTTTCCCAATAAATTATAGGTGCAGTTTCCCCATAAACTACAAAACCTAGACCTTTGTGCTTCTGGTATGTTCTTCAGCATGCTGAATGGAGTCTTCTATGTCTGCCCTCTCTCTCTCTCTCTCTCTCTCTCTCTCTCTGTTTGGTTTGTTTTGTTTTTGTTTTTGTTTTTGTTTTTTTAAAGACAGAGTCTTGCTTTATTGCCCAGGCTGCAGTGCAGTGGCACAATCTTGGCTCACTGCAACCTTGACCTCCGGGGCTCAAGCAAGCCTCCCACCTCAGCTTCCTGAGTAACTGCTGAACTCAGTCTAGCAGCAATCATAGCCATGCTGGGCTAATTTTTGTCTTTTTTTTTTTTTTTTTTTTGTAGAGATGGAGTTTCACCATGTTGTCCAGGCTGGTCTCAAACTCAAGTCCTGCCGCTGATATGTTGAACATGTTTGACACATAGATTGTGACCACAATGACACTTTACCTTGGTTACAGCTCTTCCATACTTGAGTCAGTGGGGGTAATATTCTGTAGCCCTTAGATGAACACTGCTGCAGGCCTTTATCATTCCCTCTTTGTTAGGCATTAAACACTAGGGCTCCTCCTTGTAACACAGAGTCTTAGCTGACACAGGAGACACAGGGGCCATTGGAGAATGGGTTCCAGGTAAGTGTCTTCTTGTTGAAGCTGCATAAATGTAGCCTTGGAAATAGTTGTGTAATATGGGGTCTGGGTTGTTTTTTGTTTGTTTGTGCTCATATTTTGACACTTCCATCTTCAGGAGGTTGGGCTTGAGCCTCTATAGCTCCTCCCCATGAGGGTGGGCTTGTGACTGTTTCCATCAAGAAAGTAGGGTGGAGTTATGTGACCTCCCAGGCCACTAAGCTTCCTCCTTATTTACTGGAATGCTTGCTCTTGGAGCTGCCATGCAAGACTTCCAGCTACTCCAAGGCCACCATGGAGAAGCCTCCTTTAGGTGCTCCAGTTAGTCTGCAGCCCTAGTGCCCAAGTCATCCCAGGGCAGATGGCAGCTGTGTGAGTTAATAAGCCTTGAGACTGGGGTTAGCCAACTTTTTATCTAAAGGGCCAGATTGCATTGGCTTTGTGGGACACATAATCTCTGTCTCAACTACCAACACAAATGACTGTGTTCCGATAACACTTATTTGCAAAAAGAAGCCATAGGTCTGCAGGCTATAATTTGCTTCACGTGATTCTAATCCCCAACCATTTCAGCCTAAGGTCCCAGGCAGCTGTGGAGGAGCAAAGACAAGCTATTTCCCCTGTGCTCTGTCCAAATCTCTGATCCACAGAATCCAGGAATCTAATAAAATGGCTGACATCTTACTCCCACTATGTTTGGGGTGGTATGTCAAACACTAGAAGATAGCTGAAGAGCATCTTTTTTTATTTCTGAGATGGAGTTTCACTCTTGTCGCCCAGGCTGGAGTGCAATGGCCTGATTTTGGCTCACTGCAACCTCTGCCTCCTGGGTTCAGGTTCCTGCCTCTGCCTCCGGAGTAGCTGGGATTATAGGCACATGCCACCACGCCCAGCTAATTTTTGTGTTTTTGGTAGAGACAGGGTTTTGCCATGTTGGCCAGGCTGATCTCGAACTCCTGAACTTGTGATCTTCCTGCCTTGGCCTCCCAAAGTGCTGGGATTACAGGCATGAGCCACCATACCAGGCCATCTGAAGAGTATTGTACAAGGCAGGCCTCATCAAGAAAGTGAGATTTGAGCTGACTTGGAGGAGAGTCAACTGGGAAGCTATGTGTCTAAGGGAAGAGCATTTCAGGCAGAGGGAACAGCCAGTGCAAAACCTTTCAGCGGAGGCGTGCTTGGTATATTTGAGCAACAGCAAGGAAATTGCAGAACAGGTCTGCTGAGGTGCCCCTGGCAAGCTTGCACATCTCCCAAGGCCATTTAGGTGAGGTGTGACTGTAGTCTGACCCAAGTCTTGTTGGACTGCCCTGTGATTTCCCCTAAAGCAGGGATAGGTAAGCCTGGTGAGGAGCCACTGGGAGACCGTTTCCTATCCCCACCTTGCAGGAGACTGCTGCAAGGCCTTTTCTCTTCCTTCGCCAACATTTTGGTTGACTGCAGGACTTTCCATATATTTCCCTCCACCTCCCAGCCCCCTTCCCTCCAAGCACACAGAGCCAGGCTCCTGCAAAGTCTATAAAACTGCTTGGTGTAGTTTAGACTTGGCTGCTCAGTGGCAGGGCTCATATTGTCTTTCTTTCTTTCTTTTCTTTTTCTTTCTTTCTTTCTTTTTTTTTTTTTTTTAATCATGTAGACCCATAGAATAACACTGGTACCTCCAGTTTGGTGTTACCTGTGGGTCTAAGCTGACACCACACTGATTTTGTTTTTGCTGTCGGTATAAGTAATAACCTGTCTAAATCCATCTGGGCTGCTTGTCTCCTTACAGCCAAATCTACAGGAAGTGTCCAGTCAGTGCAGGGGTCAAGGGACTGCTTGACAAGAGACCAACGTAAATGGAAGAGGTGTAAGGAGATGAGGCCAAAGAGAAAGGGGGACCAGGTCACATAGATCCTCGTAGACCGCTGCAGGACTTCGGCTTATGCACGGAGACAGCAGGAACCACTGATAGGTTTGGGTAGATCTGAGCAGAGGAGTGACATGATTTGGCTCATGTTACGTTGTCAAAGGGACCACATTAAAATATATTAATTCTAAAAGTGTTACCTTTAAGAAACTATGTATATAAGTTAAGTTACTGTTGCCATTATTAGTATAAATACTTACATTTCTTTTACGATTCACTCCCTGCTACTGCCTCTTGGACCCTGCACACCGTGTTAAGGTCCATGAGAGAGCAACGTGCTGTGGCTTCCCATCTCCCCACTCCTGCTCTGCACTTTGTCATTCACGTTCATCTCCCTCCTTGAGCGTCACCTCGCTCTGGCTCTTCACTGAGCCACGGCAAAGCGTCCTTCCCCCAGGAACCCCTCCCTCAGGGGCGGTGAGACCCTCCAGGTCAGGGCTGTGTCGCGCACTTCGGGCCGGGTACCCAGGAGGCGCTCGGCGGCGAGCGGAATGGAAGTTGAGGAGCGCTCGGCAGGGAGCGCTGCCGCCGTGGCCTTGGCCTCTGGAAGTGGTGCTGCCAGGATTTTGTGTGTCCGTCAAGCCTGGAATGCGGGGGAGCCTCTGGACCGTCCTCTTGGGTCTGGGGGCTGCCTGGGGCATCCTCCACTTCATTCCCACCTTCTGTCCTTCCCTGTCTCCCACCCACACGTGTGGGGCTCCAGACCCGCGCAGCGTCCAGTGTTGTCTCCTCTGCACCTTCGGCCCGCCCCTCCCCTTCGCTTCTCCCTCCAGCTCCCTCCTGGTCTCTCCTCCCTCTCCCCTTCCTCTCCGCCCCCTCCTGCCCCGCCGTCCGCTTCGCGGTGGCCCTCGGCCCCCCCATCCCCTCCAGCCCCCTCCCTTTTCCCCTTTACGCCCCTCCTCCCCCTCGTATTCCCGCCCCCTCCCACCCCAACCTGCTGGGCCCTCCCGGATCCGCGCCCCTGCCCTCCCCTCTCCTCCGGCCCCCGCCGGCCTCGGCTCAGCCCCGGACCCGCCCCTTCCAGCCCTTGGCACCTCCCGCCGGCTGCTGGGCTCCGCCACTCCGGCAATCACTGCCCGGGTCGCCGGGACTGGGCGCTTCGCTGGCGCGCTTGGTAGGCGACAGGGCAGGTTCGGGACGTCAGTCTGTCCGTCCGTCCGGAGAGAAATTACAGATCCGCAGCCCCAGGATGGGGCCGGCCCCGCTGCCGCTACTGCTGGGCCTCTTCCTCTCGGCGCTCTGGAATACAGGTGAGTGCGCCCGGCTGGGGGCTCCTAGGAGGAAGCGCGGGGCTCAGGAGAGGGAGTGCGTCCACTGGGGCGTGCCCGACTGCTGGGCAAATTTGCAGACCCCCTCCACCTACTGCGGTGCCAGAGAATGGGGCGCAAGCGAACCTACCGTCCACTGACCGCGGCCCTTCTAGCGTCCCGAGGACGCCCAGCCCGGTTTGTGGGTGCGCGTCGTGGTGAAGCCGGGAAGGGATCGGCGCTTCAGCCTTCCACCTTCACCGCGGAGGATGAAATCGAGCTCCGCGGGGCGCGCTGCAAGTCCTGAGGTTCCTACCAGAGGAACGTAGGTAGCAGGACTGGTCTGGAATGCACTGGTCTGAGAACTTTTCCACTAGACAGTTGCATGGTGGGGCCCCACTCTGGCGGGAGTTCCGGGGGCCACAGATCCCGTCTCCCCAGGGACCAGCGCGGGGCGAACCGACAGGGTGCCAGAGTCGGAGTCACAGTCCGGGAGCCGCGATACACCGAGGCCAGGCGTCTGGCCGGGGAGGGATGGCAGTCTTGGCTGCTACCACTGGGCCCTTACCGACATTATTAGCATCCCTTTGCGGGGGCACCCAGAGAGTGTGGGAGCCTGGAAAAGGGGAGCATTCTTTTTACTCCTGTTATGGCATAACAGAACGTATGGTGCTTGGATGCAGCCAAGTGTCGTTCCAGGCATAAGTGGAGGCAAGGAAGGCCATTTCATTCTACTTGAACAGCTTATTTGGGGAGTGAGTGATGAACAAATTTCAAGTTTGATCGCCGATGCACTTCTTGAGGAAGTAAGAAACTTACCAGGCTTTACCCTGGTAAAGAAACGTGAAAAGGCTTAATAAACACATTCCAAGTATTTTCTCTTAGCTATAAAGTTTCTATTTCCATTCAGCACGTAGATTTTTTAATTTAATTTAATTTAATTTATTTTTTAAAGACGGGGCTTTACCATGTTGGTCAGGCTGGTCTTGAACTCCCGACCTCAGGTGATCCGCCCGCCTTGGCCTCCAAAGTGCTTGGATTACAGGCGTGAGCCACCACGCCCGGCCGAGCATGTAGATTTTATCTCTTTTGATCGTGAATGCACTTGACTAGCCTTAACCTATTATAATCAAAGATGTTTTTTAGGAATACCTGGAAAACTCAATTTATAGTCAAGTAAGTTATATAACAGTTTTTCCTTTGAGATTTCGCTTTGAAAGCTCATTTACTCAAATGAAAAATTCTTAAACAATGCACCCACTTTTTGCTCGTTAAATTACATAAGCAATTTATAATTTGGGGCAACATAGCAATTTGAAACAAACTTTAAGAGCCAAAAACTAGGCAAAGAACTAAAGCAGTTCTGTTCTCCACTGCCCCCCTCCACCAAACCTTCAAAAATTCCTCAGCATTTCTGCCAGACCCATTTTTCATAATCTGCTACAAATCTGTTATATGTTGCTACTAGTGAGGGCTGGTCGTGAACAGTCTTAGAGGTAGTGAATGTGGTGAAAACTGTGGAGAAAGTAATGGGAACAGTAGTTCTGTGTAAGATACTTAAAAATTGGAGTGCTTTTGTTTTTCTAAAATTTTAAAAGGCTGTAATAAAAAAATTTTTGTAGCCAACAATCGATGTTAATCAGATAATCATAACAAGGCCTTTTAAAATCCACCCAGCTGGAAGAATGAACGTGTCACCTATTGTTCTTCTTGCACTTTATTTTTTTTATTTTTTAGATGGAGGCTCGCTCTGTTGTCCAGGCTGTAGTGCAGTGGTGCAATCTCAACTCACTGCAACATCCACCTCCTGGGTTCAAGCAATTCTCCTGCCTCAGCCTCCCAAGTAGCTGGGACTGTAGGCGGATACCACCATGCCTGTCTAATTTTTTGTATTTTTGTTAGAAACAGGGTTTCATCATAATAGCCAGGATGGTGTGGATCTTCTGAGCTCGTGATCTGCCCACCTCAGCCTCCCAAAGTGCTGGGATTGCAGGCCTCAGCCACTGCACCTGGCCTCTTCTTGCACTTTTTTCTTTTTGTTTTGAACTTTACCTATGAGATGTCTGACAGTGTTACATCTCACCTTGTGAAAAGCTTAAAGAATGGAAATTTCACTGGCAGAATTACAGCACAAAGAGGAGTGCTGTAGGAAGAAATTAAAAATGGAAATTAGCTGGGCATGGTGGCTCACGCCTGTAATCCTAGCACTATGGGAGGCTGAGGTGTGCAGATCACCTGAGGTCAGGAGTTCGAGACCCGCCTGACCAACATGGAGAAACCCCGACTCTATTGAAAATACAAAATATTAGCTGACCATGGTAGCACATGCCTGTAATCCCAGCTACTCAGGAGGCTGAGGCAGTAGAATCACTTGAACCTGTCTAGATCGTGCCATTGCACTCCAGCCTAGGCAACAAGAGGAAACTCCATCTCAGAAAAGAAAAAAGAAAGGAAATTAAACTCTTCATCTAATTTTAAGATTTTCCTATTACATATTGTGGGTCTGAGTGCTTTGCTGACTACACAGGAGAGACAGAGAGAGAGAGAAAGAGAGGGAAAGAATGAGAATGTATGTGTAGATTCTACACTGTAGAAGTCTAGAGAAATGGATTAATAACATTTAAACATCACTTTACCCCGGGAGTTCCCCTCTGCCCCCCAACACACATACACACCACACATCTCACAACAACATGCACACACAGAACTGGAATGCCAAACCAAGAGCATTTCAGTCTTTCCGTTCTGCTCAGTCTCTGATGGGGGTGCCATTGAGCAGCAAAATGAGGCAAGTGGTGACTCTGGAGGGCCAGGGAAAGAATGGAGCAAGAGAAGTATAAACGTGGATAAAAATGAATGCATTATGAGGACTTAGCTCATGATGAGTCTATGTGGGCAGCTAAACTCAACCCTTAGAACAAATTAGGCTTTTGAGATTCTTTAATGTTAGTATTTCTCTTCCAAACTGACATTGTAACATGTATTTCTGTATATTGTAAACATCTTCCCAGAGGGAACTTTTAAGTTGTTCTGTTGCTTGTGGGGTTTATTACAAAGGCTTCAAATGCTTTTTGAAAGGACATGTGCATATTTTAAAATGAAAACTTCTTAGAAAGTTATTCTGACTCATTAAAGTGCTGAGTGGAATGCTTTTTTCTCTTTCTTTTCCCTTCCTTCCTTCCTTCCTTCCCTCCTTCCTTCCTTCCTTTCTTTTTCTTTCTTTTTGTTTGTTTTGAGGCAGGGTCTCATTCTGCTACCTAGGCTAGAGTGGAGTGGCATGATCACAGCTCACTGCAATCTCAACCTTCCGAGCTCAAGCGATCCTCCCTCCTCAGCTGTGACCACAGGCACATACCACCATGCCTGGCTAATTTTTTATTTTTTGTAGAGACAGGGTCTCACCATGTTGCCCAGGCTGGTCTTGAACTCCCGGACTCAAGCGATTCTCCTGCCTTATCCTCCCAAATTGTGGGGATTATAGACATGAGCCACCATGCACAGCTGAATACAATAAAAAAACAACAACTAACACCACATGTTCTCACTCATAAGTGGAAGGTGAACAGTGAAAACACATGGACACAGGGAGGGGAACATCACACACTGGGGCCTGTCAGGGGGTAGGGGGCAGGGGAGGGATAGCATTAGGAGAAATACCTAATGTAGGTGATGGGTTGATGGGTATAGCAAACCACCATGGCATGTGTATACCTATGTAACAAATCTACATGTTCTTCTGCACATGTACCCCAGAAGTTAAAGTATTTAAAAAAAAAAAAAAAAGGTGCCCATGAGTAACTGTTGAATGAGTGATGAGGGAATAAAAAATAAAATAGTTAACAAAATGAAAAAAAAAACAATAATTATGTTTTTAAATCTTAATTTTTGAAATAATTTCCAGATAATCATAGGAGAAGGGCCAGTGAGTTACTAGTCAGCATTGGTAAAGAAGAGGTTCAATTTTTTTATGCTTATGAATTGGGAACATGCTGCAGGTAGAAAAACTGAGCTGGGACCTTGAACACACATGTGAAACAGCTGCCTTCCATATAATAGCCAGAATGAGATTTTGGAAATGAATCTGATTGTATTTTCCCCTTGAAAATCTTCCAGTGGCTTCCTGTTCCCTACCAGAGTTTGCAGAGACTGACAGCGAACCTCTTTGACTCATTTCCATTCACTTCCCTCTTGTTCCCACTACTCCAGCCACCTGTGTCTTTTTTCTCGGGCCTGAGCAGCCTTTGCAGTCACTGTTCCCTCTGGCTCGAACCTTTTCCCCAAGATCTCAGCATGCTGGCTTCTTCTCATCCTTTGGGTTTCAGCTCAGAGGTTCTCCTTGAGAGGCCTTTCCCAGTAACCACCTTCAGCTAAAGTCTTATACATGTATACTCCACTATCCCTTAATTTCCTGATAATGCTTCTCACAACCTGATCAGTTCCTGTTTACTCATTTTCCTCCACTGCTCCCTACTACAAGGTAAGCTTCTGGTGGCAGGGCTGCTTTCTTGTTCAATTCTAACACAGTGTGGAACTCATATGGGTGCTCAGTGGGCACAGCATGAAAGAACCAACTCTTCGGCCAAGTGCAGTGGCTCACGCCTGTAATCCCAGCACTCTGGGAGGCTGAGGGAAAGGATCACCTGAGGTCGGGAGTTTGAGACCAGCCTCACCAACATGGAGAAACCCTGTCTCTACTAAAAATACAAAATTAGCTGGGCATGGTTGCACATGCCTAAAATCCCAGCTACTCAGGAGGCTGCGGCAGGAGAATCGCTTGAATCCAGGAGGTGGAGGCTGCAGTGAGCAGAGATCTTGCCATTACACTCCAGCCTGGGCAACAAGAGTGAAACTCCATCTAAAAAAAGAAAGAAAGAAAGGAAGGAAGGAAGGAAGGAAGGAAGGAAGGAAGGAAGGAAGGAAGGAAGGAAGGAAGGAAGGAAGGAAGGGAGGGAGGGAGGGAGGAAGGAAGGAAGGGAGGGAGGGAGGGAGGGAGGGAGGGGAGGGAGGGAAAGAAAGAAGGAAAGAAAGAAAGAAAGAAAGAAAGAAAGAAAGAAAGAAAGAAAGAAAGAAAGAAAGAAAGAAGAAAGAAAGAAAGAAAGAGAAAGAAAGAAAGAAAGGAGAAAGAAAGAAAGAACCAAGCGCCTGCATGTCATGCCAGGTGCTCCTCACCCTTCACTTTTCCTACTGGCTTTTCCAGAAACAATTGCTGAAGTTCTCATGCCCTCACATTCGGGCCTTGGTTAAAAGAAAACAATTTTTTATTTGCTGTGAAACAAATGTGATTTCATTACTGGAGAAGTTAGTCAATTAAAGAAATAAAACAAAATAGATTAAGTTAATTAAATTAAGCAAAATAGATTTTTGGACTATATTAACCCCAAACATTTTGTTTTATCCTAACTATTCCAACTAGAAAAAAATATATATCAGAAGGTAATTTTTCATGTTAAACACAGTTCTAACAACTCCTTGCTCAGGGGCCGGTAGCCCTGGGTGTCTTGACTTTGGCCCTTTTCATTAGTTTAATCTTAACCCAAAGCATGTGGCTCTGAATTGGTATGTGTCTCTGCAGGTTAATTATTTTAAAAACTGAAAGAGGGCTCACACTATGTGAGTGCACTATGCCTCTGGAGACTGGAATGAAAGTGTTAGTCGGGCTGGCCTCTGGGGCTTTGGGGTGGTGGTTAACTTTCAGGACCTCTCTTCCTTTTTGAGTACAATGGGAGGCTTTGTTTCATAGAATTGTTAGAAGGATGAAATGAGCTAACAGCAGGTGATAAGTGCTTAAAATATATTTGCCATTATTACCAATGGTTCTCCTCCATTCTTCTGAACTCAAGTTTGGGGAAATGTTTTTCCTAGACAAAAGATGTTGGGGGGAGGGTTGTTTTCTCACTGAAGTGTATCCTAAATGGCCCACCCTCCATTTCAGAATGCTTTGGTGAAGGGGTCCTGGGCTGTCCCTAGAGTGCCCATGTCCTTTCCTGCAGCTCTTTAGGGTTTTGTTTCCTCGTGGTTTGAGCAAAACCCACCCAGGACCAAGCAGTTTTCCAAAGAAACAGGGCCCACCCTGACTACCACTCCCTTCCTACCCCTGTCCCCAAACCTTCCCTTAAGGAGTTCAGACTTGACATAGCATAGGAATAGCTTCCTGTCATGTGCCTCTCAGGAAGGTAGAAAAATAAACTCCAGTTCCTGTTCAACTTTTCCCACATAACTCTATTCCAAAGTGGGTGTGCTTTTTATTTATTTATTTATTTATTTATTATTTTTGTTTTCTTTTAAGGTTTTTGAGTGTGAACATCCAGAAAATTCTTTTCCTTCTTACCACGTCGAGCTAGGTTTTCCCAATGAGATTAGTTGGCTGCAACATAGAGAAAATAAGGCTTTAGTTCTTAGAGTAGATTCCCTGTACAGGTGAGGGTATGTGTGTGCACAGTGGCCTTGTAGGAAATGGAAAGGGCCATGAGCCCCAGGTGAACTCCTGACTCCTGGTGCTTCCTGCTTGATGGCCTGGGTGAGCCAGCCTTCAGGTGCCCTAGAGGCAGCTCTGATTACTCTCCTTCTGGCACTCTGGGCTTTGGCTAACTCTTGACCACAGTTAAACCAGTTCCCTCTCTTTGCATTCCAAGGTCCCCCCACTTCTGCCTCCAGCTGAAGTGCTGAAAATGCAGCCTGGCAGGGACAGAGAATTCCATTAGGATCTGCAGGCCCCTTTTGGAGAACAAGAATACTAAGAATACCTGCCGTCCTGGCACTTCCTCCCTCCTAGGCCTTAGTTTTCTATCTGAACCATGGCTGTTGAACTGGGTGAAAGATTCTTCCACAGGAAGGGAGGGCCTAGGTCTTCCCGTTTGGTGGGACTCTGCAGCTGGACAGCCCTCTTTTCATGGGAGCTGCCACATTTTCACTCTCTCGGGGCCTCTGTCAGGCAGCAGAATCTAGGGACATAGCCTGCATGTGAAACCCTGGGCTGCTATGTCCTCAGATCCTGGTGTTTCAGACTAATAAAGGAATAAAAGGTGTTTATATCTTGAACATTTCATTGAGAAACCTACACTCAGTTCTTTTTTCTTTTTTTGACATGTAGGATTACTCTGTCACCCAGGCTGGAGTGCAATAGAGCGATCTCAGCTCACTGCAGCCTTCACCTGCTGGGTTCAAGCGATTCTCCTGCCTCAGCCTCCCCAGCAGGTGGGATTACACGGCACCCATCACCACGCTCAGCTAATTTTTGTATTTTTAGTAGAGACGGAGTTTCACCATGTTGACCAGGCTGGTCTCAAATTCCTTACCTCAAGTGATTGGCCCACCTCGACCTCCCAAAGCGCTGGGATTATAGGTATAAGCCACCGTGCCCCAGCCAGAAACCTACACTCAATTCTAAAACATTTTATTTCATCCTTCTTGCCTAGTTCATCAACTGTCAGTGTTCTTTCACTCAGTGGTGAATGGATTTTCCATGAGTCTTGGAGGTGGCAGGCAGGGAGAAGGGAGAAAGAGTGAACAGATGTTGGCTTTATGTTTGGAACAAAATAACACCAAAAGCTAAGAACATTTACATTTGTGCTTAGAGAAAACCCATTTCATTTCAGAAGCTCAATGCCAGCACATTTTAGACTTGTATGTTTCTCCTTGTACTCCTGTACCCTGTGCCTTCCATGTATTTCTGTCAGTCTCTTCAAAACAAGATCCAATCATCACAGGGTTAGTGCCCTGCCCTAGCTCACTCCTGGAGGGGTCCATCCTCTGGATTTAGATCTCAGGTTGACACTTACGCAGATACTTTCTGACAGATCCCTTTTTTGTGTATGTAATCTGCTTTTTCTTTGAGGCTCCTCAGCATTCAGGGACAGTAAACATCTTAGAACTTGGCTTAGCTGTGGTCTTGCCTCTCATTAGATACACAAAGGAAAGCCTTGTTTATTCTGGAGAAGGAATTGTTTTGCTATCTTAAGCCTTAGGGCCTTGTTGTTAAAGCTATCAATAGTAGATTGGCTTCATTGTGGTTTTGAAAATGATCACTTTCACAAGTAAGAACAGGCTATCTTACTGGAGAATATTAGAACAGAGACTCAAACTTACTGAAAGTTGTTTTCTGTCACTGTGCCGCTTAGAGAATTCTCAGTAAGGTGATAAATATTCATGGACTCCAGTTTTTCACTTGTTCCAGTTAATGGCAGGCTGCCTCCACACAGGAAGTGAAACCAGCCTTTAAGTCTTCTTACAATTCTGGCACATGATTTGAAGATTTGGCGATGAAAACAATGTTCTTTGAAAGTTTGGGAGCAAAGAAAAGAATGAAGCTTTTTAGATTCACCCTTAGTTTAAACATAACCACTTTGGAACTTGAAAGATATAAGTTCTCATCCCAGCTTTGATAGGAACCTGCAGGGACAACTGGAGTGTAGTGTCCCCTCTTTCTAAAACTTCACATCCTCACTTGTCAAGTGGGAAAGCAGATAGATGATTCTGGGCCACATTGGGGCAGAACACTGATTCCATCTAAAGGGGAGAGATGGGAAGGGAGACATTCTCCCATGCAGTTTGGGACATAGAGCCTCAGCCTGAGTTTGACCCTCAGCCCTGTGTCTGACTCTGGATGTGAACATTCTTAGGCATCAGTCTAGGAATGGAGATGGAGGCTGTGTGAAGAGTTTCATTAAAAATGAGTAATACAGCCAGGTGCAGTGGCTCTTGCCTGTAATCCCAGCACTTTGAGAGGCCGAGGTGGGTGGATCACCTGAGGTCAGGAGTTCGAGACCAGCCTAACCAACATGGTGAAACCCCTGTCTCTACTAAATACAAAAAATTAGCCAGGTGTGGTGGCACATGCCTGTAATCCCAGCAACTTGGGAGGCTGAGACAGGAGAATCGCTTGAACCCAGGAAGCAGAGATTGCAGTGAGCTGAGATTGTGCCATTGCCCTCCATCCTGGGCATCAACAGCAAAACTCCTTATCAAAAAAAAAAAAAAAGAGTGATGCTAGTGGGTTCTTTACTGTAGACAGCTGCCATTCCCTGCCACCTGGGATGTCTGTTCCTCTATGAAATATCCCCTCCAACTCTATCTGGGGTAATAGAATAGTCTAGAAACATGGAGGTATATTTCTGAGAATATTGGATATCCCAAATGCATATGACCTCTTCCTGCTAAATCTGGGAACATGGGGTCTTGGGTTCTGAGAGACAGAGGAATGGACTAAGCTTTTTCTAGGGTGGATGGAGTGGTGCACATGCTCTCCAGGGGGAACAGCAGAATCTTCAGGATCAGAGGCGATGATGTCATTTTCAAAAGTTTATTCATTCAATATTATGATGTCATTTTATATTTGGAAATTTTAAAAGTATTTTGTGATATAAACTGTAGAATGCAACGGTCATAAATATTCTGGCTGGGAAGATAATGATAAAGAATGATTCATGACAGGAGTTCTCAACAAGAGATATGCTTCAGACCATCTTGGAAGTGTTTTCACAGTACAGAAGCTTAGGTTCCCAGGACTTGTGGACTCAATCTTTGGGGCTGTGGCTCTGCCTTGTGTATGTCTAAGCCATTCTGTGCCACCTCTTTCATTACACTCCACTGATTCAGTATGTCTGATGTCTGATTATTGGGGAGTGGTGGGGAGCCTCTCCCTATTACTCCATCCCAGAAGGGGTATGTATCAGAACCTGGCCATTGAGGGTAGGAATAAGATGATTATGCTTACCCAAGGAAGGTGGCAAGTCCTGGCCAAAGTGAGAACAGTGAGCTGAATGATTCATTAAGACAAGTGCCCTTAGGATTTTAGGACCTCTTGGTGGAAGGAGATACAGCTAGTAAGGTGGGCCAACCAGTAAATAGTAAGACCTTTCCCTTTGTACCATTACATTTTTTCCTCTCACCTACTCTTTATACTCACACCTGATTATAAAATATTTAGGATACACAAAAGGATATAATAGGTAATAAAACTCACCTGTGTACTCACTTCTTGGCGTAAGAAGTCAGACATTAGCACTCCGGTGGAAGTCCCCGGTCATTCCTCTCTCCAGTATCATCCCCTCACTCCCACCCAGAGAAAACCATTATCCCACATTGGGTGTTTGAATTCCCACGCATCTCTTTATCCTTTGACCATGATTGACATGACTGTGTTGGTGACACTCTTTAGTGCTGTTTTACACCATCTCAGTTGGGGTTTACATTTGATTGCATATAACAGAAAACCTTACTTGGTGGTATAACCAAAAGGTTGGTATTTTTCTCATACAACAAGCAGTCTGATGACAACCAGGTTGGGATTGAGACAGTGGCTCCATGATAAAGTCAAAGACCTGGCTTCTCGCTCTGATGTCTGTACTGTATGCTTTTAGAACACATTGTTCCTTAAATGGCTGCTGTGCTT
>PVKV010009253.1:0-37500 GCA_004027835.1 Alouatta palliata | reverse complement strand
TGATTTGGGAAGTAGAATTTACGAGTGCAACAGCTATTCATTATTTGCGCATAAAATAAAACCATTTAAAAAGTAAAAAAAAAAAAAAAATACAATAATTTGTATCTTGCAGTCTTGATGAAGTAACTTATTTGTTCCAAGGATAATTTTTTGTAGATTCCTTGGAATTTTCTTTTTTTGAGATGGAGTCTCACTCAGTCACCCAAGTTGGAGTGCAGTGGTGCAATCTTGGCTCACTGCAACCTCCGCCTCCAGGGATCAAGCAGTGCTTGTGCCTCAGCCTCCTGAGTAGCTGGGATTACAGGCGTGTGCCGCCACCATGCCTGGCTAATTTTTTTTTTTTTTTTTTTTTTTTTTTTTTTGATAGAAACAGGGTTTTACCATGTTGGCCAGGCTGGTCTTGAACTCCTGACTTCAGGTAATCCACCCACCTCAGCCTCCCAAAGTGTTGGGATTACAAGCATGAGCCACTGTGCCCAGCCTTC
The DNA here is from genome assembly GCA_004027835.1 of Alouatta palliata. Taxonomy (NCBI): domain Eukaryota; kingdom Metazoa; phylum Chordata; class Mammalia; order Primates; family Atelidae; genus Alouatta; species Alouatta palliata. The sequence goes on along the minus strand of PVKV010009253.1, from coordinate 37,015 downwards.
TTTGGAATTTTCTATAAAGATAATCATATCTGCAAATGGCAATCCTTTTTTTTTCCTTTTCTGATCTTTTTTTCTAATATGTTTTATTTCTTTTATTTGCTTTATTTCATTGTCTACAACTTTCAGCGCTGTGCTGAATAAGAATGGGGAAAGCAGATATCCTTGTCTTGTTCTTATCCATTGTGCATGGTGTTTTTTGTTTTTGTTTTTGTTTTTGTTTTTAAGTTAAGGACATGCCCCTCTCTTCCTAATTTTCTTAGAGGGTTTTGCTTTTGTTTTTGTTTTTCCATGAATAAGTATTGAATTTTGTTAAATGATCAATATGATCCTGTGATTTTTATTTTTTTTTTTAGCCTTTTAGTATGCTGGATGACATTGACTGATTTTCAGATATTGAACTAGCTTTCTATCCATGGCATAAATATCACTTGATTGTGGTATATAATTATTTTTATATGTTGCTGAATTCTATTTGTTGATATTTTGTTAAGAATTTTTTTGCATTTATATTCATGAAGAATATTGATGTTAGTTTTTTTTTTTCTGTATTGTTTTTGTCTGGTTTTGGTATCAGAGCAATACTAGCTTCATAAAATACATTGGGAAGTGCCAACCCCTCTTCTAATTTCTGAAGGAGATTATGTGGAATTGGTGTTAATTCTTCTTTAACCATTTGACGTCATTCTCCAATGAAACTATCTGGACCTGGAGATTTGTTTTTTGGTAGTTTTAAAAATTATGAATTCAGTTTTCTTAATAGTTATTGCACTTTTCAAATTATCTATTTCATGTTGGGTAAGTTGTGATAGTTTACGTTTTTTGAAGATTTCGTTCACTTCCTCTATGTTAGCAAATTTGTGTATGGTTGTTTGCAGTATTCACTTATTATCCTTTTGATGTCTGCAGAGTCTACAGTGATTTCCCCTGTTTTGTTTCTGATATTAGCAATTTGTCTTCTCTTTTCTTTTCTTTGTTAGTCTTGCTAGAGGTTTGTTAATTTTATTGGTCTTTTCAAAGAATTTGCCATTTGTGTCATTGGTTCTGTATTGCATTTTTTAAATTTTCATTTTTTAAATATGATTTTCTTCCATCTGCTTGTTTTGGATTTTGCTCTTTCTCTGTGTTCTAAACTTAGATGATGGATTTGAGACTTTTTCTCTATTTTAATATTATAAATTTCCCCCAGCACTGCTTTAGCTGTATCCCACAAATTTTGATATGTTGTGTTTTTATTTTCATTTAGTTAAACGTAGTTTTTAAAAAGATTTTCTTGACACTTTTTCATTGCCCCATGGACTATTTAGAAGTTTAGTTTGTGGCCAGATGTGGTGGCTTACACCTGTAATCCCAGCTACTTGGGAGGCTGAGGCAGGAGAATGGCTTGAACCTGGGAGGCGGAGGTTGCAGTGAGCCAAGTTTGCACCATTGCACTCCAGCCGGGGCAAGAAGAATGAAACTCTGTCTCAAAATAAATAAACAAATAAATAAGTTTAGTTTGCAAGTACTGAGAATTTCTATTGTGTTTCTGTTATTGGTATCCTGGTTATTTCCATGGTAATGAGAGAACATAAGCTGTATGATTTAAGTTCTTTTTAATTTGTTGGGATTTGCTTTATAAGGATATCATTTGTTTTGGTTTATGTCTCACGGTCATGTGGAAAGAATGTGTGTTCCGTTGTTGGGAAGAGTGTTCCATAAGTATAGATTGTATTTTTTTCTTTTCTTTCTTTTTTTGAAACAGAGTCTTGCTCTGTCACCCAGGCTTGAGTGCAGTAGCAACTCTGATGGCTCACTGCAGCCTTGACCTCCCAGGCTCAAGCGATCCTCCCACTTCAGGCTCCTTAGCACCTGGGACTACAGGCATGTGCCACCGCACTTGGCTAATTTTTGTACTTTTTCATAGAGACAGGGTTTTCCCATGTTGCCCAGGCTGGTCTCAAATTCCTGGGCTCAGGCAATCTGCCCACCTCAGCCTCCCAAAGTGCTGGGATTACAAGTGTGAGCCACTGGGCCTGGCCAATTAGATTATTTTCATAAGCAGTGTTGTTGATTATTTTTTGTCTAGTTGTTCTGTCTATTATTGGGAGAGGAAGGGAGAGAGAGAGAGAGGTGTTAAAGTCCCCTACTATAATTGTTTATGTGTTTACCTTTCCTTTCAGTTCTATCAGTTTTGCTTTTTGTTTTTTTTTTGAGAGGGAGTTTTGCTGTTGTTGCCCAAGCTGGAGTGCAATGGCATGATCTCGGCTTACTGGAACCTCCACCTCCCAGGTTTGAGCTATTCTCCTGCCTCAGCCTCCCAAGTAGCTGGGATTACAGACATGCACCACCACACCCAGCTAATGTTAGTATTTTTTAGTATACACGGGGTTTCACCATGTTCGTCAGGCTGGTCTTGAACTACTGACCTCAGGTGATCCACCCACCTTGGACTCCCAAAATGCTGGGATTATAGGTGTGAGCCATCATGCCTGGCCCTGTTCTATCACTTTTTACATCACACATTTTATGGCTCTTTGCTTTGGTGCATGCTTATTTATAATTTCTGTGTCTTCTTGGCAGGTTGACTTTTTTTATTGTTAGGTGATGTACCTCTCTGTCTCTGGCAATTTTCTTTGATTTGAAGTCTATTTTATCTGATATTAATGTAGCCATTCTGTTCTCTCTCGATTATTCATTACATGTTACATCTTTTTCTATCCTTTTGCTTTCAACTTGCCTATATTATTATATTTTGGAGTGAATTTTTTATGCATAGCAGATAGTTAGGTCATACCTTTTATTCTAGTCTGCCAATCTCTTTTACTAGGCGTATTTAGATTATTTACATTGAATGTATGACACGATAATGCTATGTTAGGTGTTGATGTTTTACCAGTTCAAGTGGATTATAGAATCCCTGCTCCCTTTTAAGTCACTTTACCATCACCTGTTTTTAATGTAATTGTCTTAAATATTTTCTTTTCATATACAGAACCATATCAGACAGTGGTATGGTGTTTCTTTTACCATCAGACATAATTTACAAAACTCAAGAAGATAAGGAAAATCTATTGTATTTATTCATATTTTGCTTTCCATGTTTTTTCCTCTCTCTTGATATTTCTTTTATTGTTAAATTCTTGTTTAGAGAATTGCCTTTAGCTATTCTTTTATGATAGGTCTGCTGATGAGAAATTCTTAGTTTTCCTTCATCTGAGAAAGAGTATTTTTATTTCCTTTTCATTCCTAAAGGATTCTGAGTTGACAGTTCTTTTCTTTCAGCACTTGTATTTTTAGTAGAGACAGGGTTTCACCATGTTGGCCAGGCTAGTCTCGAACTCCTGACCTCAAGTGATCTGCTCACCTCAGCCTCCCAAAGTGCTGGGATTACAGGCATGCACCACCACTCCCGGCCAGCCATTATTTCTTCAAGTTCTCTTTCAGCTTTGCTTTCTTTCTTCTCTCCTTTCAGGACTTCAGTGATATAGATTTTAGATCTTTAATAGTAGTCCCAAAGACTCTATTCATTTTTTTTCAGTCTCTTCTCATTTTTGGTCAAATTGAATACTTTTCCATTGTTTTGTTTTCTAGAATACTGATTCTTTCTTTTGTTTCCCTTTCATTTTACTGTTGAGCCTAGCCATTGAGCTTTTAAATTTTTGATTATTTAATTTTAGTTCTAAAATTTCCATTTGATTTTTTTTTTTTTTTGAGACAGAGTCTCACTCCGTCACCAGGCGCCAGGCTGGAGTGCTGTGGCGCAACCTCGGCTCACTGCAACCTCCGCCGCCCGGGTTCAAGCAATTCTCCTGCCTCAGCCTCCCAAGTAGCTGGGACTGCAGGTGCGCGCCACCATGCTCAGCTAATTTTTTTGTATTTTTAGTAGAGACGGGGTTTCACCATGTTGACCAGGATGGTCTCGATCTCTTGACCTCGTGATCCGCCCGCCTCGGCGTCCCAAAGTGCTGGGATTACAGGCGTGAGCCACCGTGCCCGGCTCCATTTGATTTTTTTAAATCTTCTATCTCTTTACTGAGACTTTGTATTCCTTTGCTGTGGCTATTTTTTCATGTTTCAAGCATGTATTCATAATTGTTTATTTAAATGTTTTTATGATTGTTTCTTTAAAAGATTTTTCAGAATATTTGTTATTTTGGTGTTGGCATTTTATTCTGCTGGAGATCAGTTTTGTTTTGGTTTTTTTTTTTTTTTTTTTGGCATACAGACATTTTGAGTATTATAAGACCCTGGATTATTATTATTTTTTTTAATTAATTTTTTTTTAAAAGATGAGGTTTCACCATAATGGCCAGGCTGGTCTTGAACTCCTGACCTCAGGTGATCCACCTACCTCGGCCTCCCAAAGTGCTAGGATTACAGGCGTGAGCCACCATGCCCGGCCCAAGACCCTGGATTGTTAAGTCTTCTGTTTTACCTGTTTTCCTGTGAACTGCTCTGGCTGAGGAAGAGGGTATGCTGCCTCGTTGCTGCCAGGTGGGAGTAGAATTCTAGGTTCCTCACCCAGCCTCCATTGACATCTGAGTGTGGGGAGAGCTTCATTACTGCTGGTCAGAGGTCAGGTGGGAGTTCCAGTTCCCCACCAGGCTTCCACTGATAACTCTCTGGCTGGGAGGGGTAGGAGTGCCTCATTTCTGTTCCAACTCTTCCCTACCTGGCGTCCCCCAACACTAGAGTAGGGGGAAGGATGACCTCCTCGCTGGTTGGCAGTGAAAATCTTGACTTTCTGTAGGCCCCAGATCCTGCACCAGTGGGCAGGAGGAGAGATGCTTCATTGCTTCATTAATGCTGGGTGGGGATGGAAGGCCTGGCTCCCTCCTGGTCCTTATGCCAGTCAGTAGGGCTGGACGTCTTAGTTCTCTACTCCCTCTAGGCCCTTTCTGACGCCACCCTGGAAGGCCACTTGTAGTACTTCTCTATAGCCAGGTGGTGGTGGAAGTCTAGATTTCTCACTTGACTTTTGCTGGTATGGGTGGAGACAGGGCCATGCTGTGTTCTGGGTTGCTTGCCTGAAGTACAGCAGTTTACCGTTTAAAAGTTTTCTGTCTGGCTCGTTGCCCTTTTCCTTGTCTTTCAGCTCCAGGACAAGGGACATATGGGGCAAAAGGAAATCCACTTGTTCTTGAGTCCTGAGGTTCCTAGCCAGTCTGCCTGCTTCTCTCTACCTTTTGGAGTTTTGTCTTGTTTTTTTAAAAATTATGCTCAAAGACATATAATGTATAGTTTACCATCTTAACTGTTTCTAAGTGTATAACTCAGTGGAATTAAATATATTCATAGCGTTGTGCAACTTTGACCACCATTCATTTTCCTCCTGTAAAATTGAAACTCTATAACCATTAAACACTAACTCCCCATTCCCTCTCCCCTTGGCCCATGGCAACCACCATCCTATGTTCTGTTATATATGATTTTGACTACTCTAAGTCAGAGTTTTGAAAATATTTATTTAATATCTAGTGTTTTGGGGTGTACTTAGTGGGAAGAAGAGGGAAAAGTACATCTAGTCTGTTTTTGGAGGGGATTCTTTGTTCTCTGTTATTTAGGGAGGACTTTAACAAACTATTCTTGCTAACAGGTCTGGTCTTCCAGAGATAGTCACGTTATAAAAGAAAATTATTTTTTCCTTAAGGAATGGCTTTTTAGTAATAGGAATTCAGGTGCTGGTAGGATGGAGTATATGTTTTGGGAGTTACATGATGGAAAAGTTAAACTTGAACCGAGCATCTCTTCTGGGTCTTGTGAAAGCCACAGCTGGGCCTTGGGCAGAATCAACCCCAGACTCCCAAAGGGAAAAGCTGCTTCAAGACTCTGGCCAGAAAGTGTTGCCTCAGAGTCTTTCTGTGACACTTGGCATGCTACCAGTGGAGAAAGCAGCGGGAAAGCCTTGGTTGAGTAAACATGATATTGTATACAGTATTCGTATTTCATTGCAAGAGTTGAATGGTCTAAGTCAGCATAATCAGTTCCATGTATTTGGCATTGACAGTCAGGTATGACTAGTTGCACCTTTGAAACAAGACAAGTAAGATGTTTCATGTTGGGAAAATAATAGCTGCCATTTGCGTGTCTATGCATGCCAGATACTGTGCAGTATGTCACGTGCAGTATTCCACTCTTATCTTGGACAGAAACCAAGTACTGAGGTAGAGAATCCAGGTACTGGTGAGCTGGAGGGTATGTTTTGGGACCAGCATGATGGAGAAATTAATCTCTTCTGGATCTTGTGAAAGCCACAACTGAGTCTCAGGGAGAATCAACCACAGAGCCTCAAAGGCTGGAGGGAAACTCTCATTTTACAGAAAGAGGAGAGTGAGTTTTAGATGGACAGGTGACCTGCACGAGATCACCTGATCTCCACGTGGCTGAGCCGGGGCTATGCCTTGTCCCTTTGACTCTAAGGTTCTTGTTCTTACCCCACACATCCTGCAGCCTCCGCATCTCCTAAAGCACATGCAGTCAAACCTGGGGCCTCTGCATGAGGATTTGCCACCTCCATCCAGGCCACTCAGCACCCCCCAGCCCCGGCCCTCTGCATCCCCTTGGCCCTACCTTAGGGTGATTTGTGCCACTGGATCTATTCCCTAAAGCAGGGGTCTGATCCTGGCTGCACATTAGAATCATGAGAGGAGATTTTTTTAAAAATCCCAGTGCCCAAGCTGTACCCAAGCCAATAAATTCAAGCCCTGGGTGAGACATGGGCATCAAAAAGTTAAAAACATTTCCTGGAAGATGCTGATGTTCTGCTGGGTTTGAGAGCATAGTGGGAGAGTTGGAAGAAGATGGTGAAAAGTCATGGTCAGATTCTGTAAGGGTCTTATCTGGTTGTATTGGTGCCCCCCATGGAAAGGACATGGACATTGCAGTCTATTTGGGAAGCTTCTTTTGCAAATCACCACCAAGAAAAAGGCAAATGCCCCAGTGAAAAAGTGGGTGACAGGCTGAAGGGAATCATGAGAGGGTACCTAAAGCCCTTTGGGGTCCATGGTGCTTGCCCTGCTAAAGTGTGTGCACAAGGCCAAGGAGAGAGGTACCTCTGCTCATTTTGTTTTGTTTTGTTTTTTGTTTTTGAGATGGAGTCTTGCTCTGTCACCCAGGCTGGAGAGCAGTGGTACGATCTTGGCTCATTGCAACCTCCGCCTCCTGGGTTCAAGCAATTCTCCTGCCTCAGCCTCCTAAGTAGCTGGGACTACAGGCATGTACCACCACACACCCAGCTAGTTTTTTGTATTTTTAGTAGAGGTGGGTTTTCACCGTGTTAGCCAGGATGATCTCGATCTCCTGACCTTGTGATCCACCCGCCTTGGCCTCCCAAAGTGCTGGGATTACAGACGTGAGCCACTGTGCTGGGCCTTGGTGGTTTTTTTTTTTTTTTTTCTTTCTTTCTTTCCTTTTTTTTTGAGGCAAAAGGAATGTATGGGGCCAGGGGCAGTAGGAAGGTCACCCTGCTGATAAGCCCCTTGTGCTTTTGCTCAGAGGTCCCAGCCCCTTCACGCTTCAAGTCAAGGCTCAGACTTGGATAGCTTGCCTGGTGTGCCAGGTCCCCGTGTGCCCCTCCAGACCCACTCTCCATCCTGCTCTAAGCCCCAGGAAGCAGCCTGTGGGAAGGGCAACAGTTAAACTCCCTGGTGCTATGGCTCCAGCTGGTTTTGACTAAATGATCCTAAGTTATATTTGTTCCACTCGGTAATTCCAGGGTGTTCATATATTCATTGCTTATCTGAAATTCAAGTGTAAAGGGCTGTCCTGTTTTTTATCTGGCAACCCAATGCCAACACCATATTTTACAGGCAACTTCACATTCCTTCCACCCTGCAGACATTTCTGGGCTTTCACTGGCACCTGGGCTTGTCTCCTCCTGTGGCTGGGCTGTGACCTCTTGAGGCAGGCACTGCCCAGCCATTTACTTCCCTTCCTTCCTGCAAGCCCCAAGTCTGTTCTCTCCAGCGCTGACTCAGAGCCAGCCACCCGGTTTTGCTTACAGGGCTTTGCTACGCTTAGGGCAAACGAGTGGCCCAGGAGCTGCTCTTGTCCCATGATCTGATCGCCTCTTCTTCCTTTAACATTCTCCAAGTGGCCAAGGATCACTCCAGTGAAGTTAATAATTACCATTTGCAATTTATGACTGATCCATCAAGTCAAGTGAGTTCTGGTTGGTTATTTTTTTCCTCTAATGAAGTGTTGCTACTCTTTATCAATCAAGAATCCTTTGGGTATTGCATAAATAATACTAAGCGGAAAGTTTCTTTTTGTGTTATGTTTGGCCTCAGCTAGCTGTGGGGATAAAGAGGGTGGGGTGGGAGTCCTTAACCTAGATGACAGGGCAGCTGCCAGGACATGATTCAAATATCAGCCTGGTGTGTGCACATGGAATTGGGGGTGGGGGCACTGATCTAGGTTCTGCTCTTCCTCCTAGAGAGAGTAGGGAAACAGGGATACCAGCATTTACAGGATTCCAGATGCAAAAGCCTTTTTCTAGGCCATGTGCAGTGGCTCGTGCCTGTAATCCAAGCACTTCGGGAGGTGGAGGCAGGCAGATAACCTGCCTCCACCTCCCAGTCAGGAGTTCGAGATCAGCCTGGCCAACATGGTGAAACCCTGTCTCTACTAAAAATACACAAATTAGCTGGGCATGGTGGCACCTGCTTGTAATCCTGGCTACTCAGGAGGCTGAGGCAAGAGAATCACTTGAACCCGAGAGGCAAGGGTTGCAGTGAGCTGAGATCATGCCACTGCACTCCAGCCTGAGCTGTGACAGAGTGAGACTCAGTCTTAAAAGAAAAAAAAAGGCCTTTCTCTAAATCACAAACCCACCCCCAGAAGGGCTGTTTGACAGCAAATACCTTCAGCAGACAGCAAGACTGGCGAGGAAGCTGGGCGCCGTGGCTCACACCTCTAATCCCAGCACTTTGGGAGGCCAAAGCGAGTGGATCACAAGGTCAGGAGATTAAAACCATCCTGGCCAACATGGTCAAACCCCATCTTTAAAAAAAAAAAAAAAAAAAAAGACTGGCGAGGAAACAGCATACCTCTGGAATAAGGTACATCCTCTTGGCCTCTTGGCTATGCATTTATGTGCCATATGCACATGTGCGCTTGAAGTGGGAAGCAAAGAACCTTCAGGAGCTCAAAGATAACCCCTTACTCTCTTGGCAGCCTCCTCTGGGCCTCCTTTTTATTTTATTTTTATTTTTTGTAGAGCCTTGTCTCACTCTGTTGCCCAGGCTGATCTTGAACTCCAAATTACAACCAGAAGCACCCCACTTTTCCATGTGCTGTGTAGAAAGGACCACATTTGCATTAAGTCTTTGATGTGGGTAAGCCTTTGAGTCTGAACTCATGTGCAATCACTCCCCAAAAATAATTTTGAAAGTATTCCATTTCTGTGGGGAAAAATAGGGGGAAAAGATACATTGTACAACCAAAGTAATTGAAACGATGAAAAATTTAGCAACGTAAAATGTAATTTCTAATTCATCATTGCCCCAACCCTTGGGTCCAAAACCCTGGAATGGTTTTTATTTTAGCTTTTTTTTTCTTCACATCTTGAATAATCAACCAAGGCCCCCACATAGGGCTGGTGAGGTTATACATTGCACAGCTCTAGAGAACAGTACGTAGGAGGTGCTCAAAATAGGTTTGTTGAATGAGTGAGTAAAGGCATGGATCTGAGGAGGGAGGGAGAAGGTGCCTGGGGCTGCCAGGGTCAGAGGTGGTGGGAAATCGGGGAGACAGGAAGTAGCCCACCCACTCATTCAACAAACCTATTTTGAGCACCTCCTATGTACTGGCTGTAGTGTAGGTGGTAGGTATCATGAGGTGAATGGCAATACCACCCCCCAAAATTGTGCAGTATGAGCCTTACCAATCTCAACAACCATGCAGGGGTCCAGCCTCAGTCCCAACAGTTCGCAGGGGTTAGACTATGGAAGGTTTTTATTAACTCGGAATAAAATGAGAAAATAATTAAAATAATAATAGCTAACATTGAGTGCTGACTGTGATGCAGACATAGGAATAACTTCTTTATTTCCGTCAGCAACCCTATGGGGCACCAGGATTACCATCCCCACTTTTCCTATGAACAAACTGAGCCTGAGCAGCCTCGTGCCACCAGCCGTCCACTCCTGAGAACGCTCCTTTATACCAGGATCGTGTCTTTCCTCAGTATTTGGTGTCATACTGACTTTCCTTTGTGAGCACTGGCGGTAGTGAGCATGCTATTGCTGTCAGCCCCCTCTTCTCAGTCTCCTGCTTCCTTCCTACTCCTCGATGACTGCCCCCACAGTCAGGTCTTCACTGCCTTCCACTTCCTGCTCTTCTTCCTCCCACTCCGCCAGTTGTTGGTGCCAGAATGTCCTTCATCAAGCCCAGCTCTGATCCTCACCGTCTCTTGCTCAGAAGCCTTCCGGGAACTTCTCCTGCCTCAGCTGGGATTCAAGGCTCTCCACATTCAGCTTAATTTTGGTTTATCTCCCATTTTTGTTCTAGCAGAGCAGCTCCACTCTTCAGCTAAACTGCTGTTTCCAAACTGATTGGGCTACTTCCTGTCTCTCCAATTTCCCACCACCTCTGACCCTGTCAGCCCCAAGCACCTTCTCCATCCCTCCTCGGATCTATGCCCTTACTCACTCATTCAACAAACCTATTTTGAGCACTTCCTACGTACTGGCTACAGTGTAAGTGGCAGGTATCATGGAGCTTTCAGTTCGGCAGTGGAGAAAGAACTAGATGAGTAGTTGTAAGATGTATTACAAAAGGTAAGGGTCCTAGCACCTACCTGGGGGTGCTAACTAATAGGAAATTAGTCTGAGAAGGCCTCCCTGATGTTATGAGACCGCCTCCCTTCCCCACCCCCAGTTAGCCATGTCCATCTCCCCTTTAGCTCCTGGGACCCACTGTGGCTCTGTTCCGGAAACAAGTCCGCGTCTTTGTCCCATCTGACTGTCATAGCAAATCTTGAACCCAGGAGGTGCTATATAAATATTTGTTGTCAATCAAATCGTTCTATCAACTTCTGGCAAATCAAATTGTGCAGATCAGATATCTTTTAAATCATCCAGAATGTTGAGTGATTTTTGGGTCGGTTTAGTGGCTCCCTGACCTCAGTGATGTCACCTTAGTGGGTGGCCTTGCCTGTACCTAATTAACACTTTGTTCAGTGAACAGCTTGGCTTGTGGGAAAGTGAAGATTAGACTCCAAATTGTAATCAGAGGTTATCGTCTTGCAGGGTTGGGCTTAGAAAGCAGGCTTTCATTTTATATTGTATGTGCTTCAGTAAATATTTGAATTTTTTCACAACAAATGTGTTAACTTTATAAATAAAATTTTTAAATATTCTTAAATAAATTCAACAAACCAATGAAGATATTATTTACTTCTCCCACTTCCAATTTTTGTCTTCTAAGAAAGAGACCTACCTTTAAAGAGGGAAAAAAAGTTATTTAGATTAAACCCCTGACTCCTGAGTCCTCTGTAGCTCACTGAACGGCAAAGGTGAATTGTCAAGGCTTCAAAGCCTGCATGAGTAAGCAGAACACCCTTGAGGGAGCTCTGCAGGCATGAGATAAATAGCCAGAAGATGCATTGCTGCAGAAAGCTTCCACACATCAGAGGAAGAGGAGCCCCTTCCTCCTACCAAGAGTGCAGGCCCACCCTTGTGAAGAAGGTTGGCCTGGCATGTGGTCTGTGGGTGACTGGAGACGCAATAGTCCCTTTCTGTTGTCATCCTGATCTTCACTCCCTGGCATAAGTGAACGCTCCCATAGCAGTACACTCATCTATCTGGACAGATGGGCTCCAAGCCAGCCCACAGCTGACCCACATAGCCCTCCCCTAAAACACACAGAAGGCCCTACACTCCCACACTCATCAAGACCTCAGGATAAAGAAAAGTCTTTCTGCATCCTTGTAGGAAAATCTCTTCTCTTCCATCTGGCATTCATCCTGACCCACTAAGGAGGCAGTTCCCAAAGGCAACAGCCTTGAGAGTTGGCCCCCAACACCAAAGGGGCCTGGGAAGGAACGGTTGCTGGGATGAGAAAAGGAGCTGCATGGTGAGGGCTCCCAGATAGAGGTATGCCCTTCAGTTGAGGCATATGTGCTGTCCAGAGTGGCTTGGCAGAGAGGAAGCCAGAGGAAAAATTCCCAGATCCTCTCCCTTCTGCCCCATGATTTCCTGCTTGTATCCACCATTAGCCAATTAAATACTTAACTGAATACTTAAATTAAAAAAATTCCAGCCTGGGCACATAGCCGGACTCCCTTCTTACAAAAAAAATGTTAAACTAGCTGGATGTGGTGGCACAAGACTATAGTCTAACCTACTCGGGAGGTTAAGGTGGTAGGATCGCTTGAGCCTGGGAGACTGAGGTTGCAGTGAGTTATTGTGCCATTGCTCTCCAGTCTGGTGACAGAACAAGACCCTGTCTCTTTAAAAAACAATTATTTGTTGTTCTTCTGAAATTCAAGCTTAACTGGGCATCTTGTGTTACTTGATAAATAGGGCACAACTCTGAGCAAAGAGCACTCTACTCCCTGCACACACACACTCAGGAGCCCAGGAGGGCTTGATGTCCTGGGCATGGCAAGAGGCTAGCCCTTGAGCAAGGATGGAGGCTAGCCCTCTGTGCACCCTCACTCACTAACCTACAACATAGAATGCCGGGCCTGTATCTCACCCGCCTGTCTCACCCGCTCCCTGACAAAGTATTTGCATAGATCACAACCGGTGTAGAATCTGTGTCCAAAAATGCCACTCAGAAAGCCAAAAGTACAGCTATTATGAGCCTTCCCCCACTCAGAAACCTTCTAAAACTACTTGTGGACCAGATGAAATAAAAACATTTCTAGGTTTATTCCAGCAAGCAGACATTTTCCTGGAAGCTTCAGTATTCTACAGCTAGTAACTTAAGCATACTTTTTTTGTTGTTAAGGCACAAAAATTGTAAACTCTTTGCAACCATGAGCAGTTGTTGGTTTTTTTGTTTTGTTTTTGTTTTTGTTTTGAGACAAGGTCTCACTCTATCACCCAGGCTGGAGTGTGGTGGCACAATCTCGGTTCACCACAGCGTTGACCTCCTAGGCTCAAGCAATCCTCCTGCCTCAGCCCCCTCCAACTAGCTGGGACCACAGGTGCACGCCAACATGCCCGACTAATTTTTGTTTTGTTTTGTTTTTGAACCTGAGCGTCTTTTTCAAGATTATTAGCCAAATTTGCAACGTCGTCTCTGACAGAGCAGACAGTAAGGAAAGTTATTTATTTATTCATTCATTTATTTATTTATTTAGAGGCAGGATCTTGCTGTCACCCCGGCTGGAGTGCAGTGGTACCACCTTGGCTCACTGTAACCTCCGCCTCCCGCCTCCCGAGTAGCTGGGATTACAGGCATGCACCACCATGCTTGGCTGATTTTTGTATTTTTAACAGAGACAAGTTTTTGCCATGTTGGCCAGGGTGGTCTCAAACTCCTGACCTCAGGTGATCTTCCCACCTCCGCCTCACAAAGTGCCAAGATTACAGGTGTGAGCCACCGTGCCCCGCCAAGAAAGGTGATCTTGAGCTCTGCTGTGTCATCACCTTCTTCTTATGCTGCTGAGTTGAGCATGAAGGACTTGCAATGAATCAGTAATAAGAAAAAATTTATTTTTGCTAGGGAAATTATATTTCTTCAGGATTCTTCCAGAAGCGAGTTTACAAATGAATGAACTGGTGAATAAGAGTATGTCCAGATATGTGTGTTAATTCTACTCATCTTTTCCTGGGGAACTGGGGACACCCCACTTCTCTCTCTTCATGGCCTAAGAAGTTGGGTACCTACTTGGAAAATTCTTCTTATTTAAAAGGCTAAAAATTGGATGTTCTGTTTTACAGCTATCACTGAGGCAAGGGAAGAAGCCAAGCCTTACCTGCCGTTCCCAGGGAGGCTGCAAGCTGACAGCACGTCCCTATTATCCTTTCCTCATGCCAGTGGGTACCAGCCTGCCTCGATGTTTTCACCAACCCAGCCTGGAAGACCACAAACAGGAAATACTGCCATTCCCTGGGTGACCTCTGCCGGGTCAAAGCTCCTACCACCTCTTGCCTTCAAACACACAGTTGGACACGTAATACTTTCTGAACATAAACACGTCAGATTTAATTGCTCAATCAGTGTACCTAATATATACCAGGACACCCCAATTTCTTGGTGGAAAGATGGGAAAGAATTGCTTGGGGCACATTCTATTACACAGTTTTATCCCGATGATGAAGTTACTGCAATAATCGCTTCCTTCAGGTATGTGTTCTTTCTTCCTTTATTTTTTTAATTCCAATTTTAATTAACTAATTTATTTATTGAAACAGAATCTCACTCTGTTGTCCAGGCTGGAGTGCAGTGGCGCGATCTCAGCTTATCGCAACCTCCGCCTCCTGAGTGCAAACAATTCTCCTGCCTCAGCCTCTGGTGTAGCTGAGATTACAGGCACCCACCACCAAGCCCAGCTAGTTTTTTTTTTTTAGTAGAGATGAGGTTTCACCATGATGGCCAGGCTGGCCTCAAACTCCTGACCTCAGGTAATCTGTCCACCTCGGCCTCCCAAAGTGCTAGGTTAGAGGCGTGAGCTACCTCCTCTTCCTTTCTTTTAAATGTCATTATGCTAATGCTTCCTCAAAAGCAAAAGCCTTTTGTTTTCTGTTGAAGCAACCCACTGGTCCCTTTAGAGAGTTGAAGGATAGCCGACAGCGTGTGTTCAGTCTGAGCTTGGCAGTGTTGGCACTGTTGGTTAACACATACTCCGGGGCTGGGCCTGGGAGGGCACTTCCCACCTGACCTACATAGCGTATCAAGTACAGCTGGACCCAGGAGCTCTAACAGTGAGTGGAAACAGTGTTTCTTATCAGGTAGGAAGAGTCCTCAAAATCATCCTGGCCCTGCAGGGCTTTAGCATATCAAGTACAGCTGGACCCAGGAGCTCTAACAGTGAGTGGAAACAGTGTTTCTTATCAGGTAGGAAGAGTCCTCAAAATCATCCTGGCCCTGCAGGGCTTTTTAAACAGTGCAATTGCTGGATCCAGAGAGTTCTGGGCCATAGTGGTGCTATGCCAATTGGGTTTCTGCATCAATATGGGGAGCCCACCCACCCCTCACCATGTTGCCTAAGGAGGGGTGAACCGGCCCAAGTCAGAAATGGAGCAGGCAAAACTTGTGCACTGATCAGTAGTGGGACTGTACCTGTGACTAGCCACTGCATTCCAACCTGGGCAATATAGTGAGACCCTGTCTCAAAAGAAAATAAAAACCAGTGCAGCTCTCTTGTCTCTTCAGCTACCCTGCTGCCCCTGCCTTCTACCTCTCACCATCCCTTCCTAGTGCTGATGTAGCTCCCGTACACGCTAGGGCAGGAAGAGATGGAGAAGTCTGTCTCCAGAAATTAGACAGGCCCTAAGCCTCGGAGCATCATCATGTCAGTACTCCTCTTTGTTTTTTAAGAGTAAGCTGGATGAGGTCGGGGGGGTTGTGTGTGACAGGGACAAGCTAAGCCAGGACATGTATCTGGAATACTCCATTCTCCCAGAGACCCAGCCATTATGTCTCAGAATGCTGCAGACGGGCAGGTAGGTGCTTCTCTTCTCGCCACCCCTTTTGTATTCTCCACTCTTTCCTCTTAGCCAGAGGTGTTTTGCTTTTCTGTTTTTGTTTTTTGCATCAGGACTTTGTTGCATGCACAGTTTAGAATTGGGTTGACCTATGGTTGTTAAAACCTCGAAGTGAGGTCAGAGCCAGACAGCATGGAAGCGAGAACCTTTTCCCTGCAATTCCTCCGCTTTGGAGTAGAACCTTCTTTGATCTGTTACATTTTCACTTTCTCTGACATGAGACTTGGCGCCGTCCCATACTGTGTCATGACTTTCGGTGAATCATTTTATGTTTCCTTTTCAGAAAACCACCTCGCAATTACCACAGACCTAACTTAGCATGCCAACTCTTCCACAAGATATGCTCTTTGTTTTGCATTTTTCCCCTCAGGTTGTAGGCTTGGTCAGTGGATAACTTCTTAGCCTCCAGGCAAAGAATGCAACTTCCATATTACTCTGGCTAAGTCTCTCCTCAGCCATTCTCAGCCAGAGGCTAAGACTGCTTAGGAGATTCGACTCTTTTTTTTCTGCATGAACTATAAAAGGCAGATGTCTTACAATTATATAGACATAGCTTCTGATGAGAGAAGTAAAACTTTCATTTAATAATAAGTGAATGAGGAGTAGTTTAAAGGGTTCAAGAACAGCAGGCTGGCATATTGATCTCACTGGGTGTCACCTAGGAGAGGAGCACAGCCCTGCCCTGCCGTCTCTCTGGACTTGGCCAGTGTGTGACTCTGGGTGAGCTGCCTCATCTCCCCTGATCTTTTTTCCAAAGGAAGAGATGGGCTTGGACCATGTAACTGCCAGCTCCACTTCTGCTCTCAGATGTCATGAGCTGTTCAGAGGACTTAAACTGTAGAGTTTTAAAATTTTGATTAGTCAGTTTCTTGTTTTGGACCCGTGTCTTTAGAGTGCAGAAGATGACCTGGGTGTTGTTTTGAGAATGTTAGAACTTTGGAGTAGAATTTATTCTTTTGAATATATTCAGCTTTATTATATATAAACTCATTCTAAAGGAAAAAAAAATCTTATTTGACCTCCAAACTAGGCCTAAAAACAAATTTAGTGATCAGAATTTTTGCAAATAATGAGCACTTAGTTGAATTAGGTAGCATACAGGATGATTCCAAATTTGCCTATATATGATTCTTCAACTTTATTAAGGTAATATTCAGGGACAGAGTAGCTGTAGAGTGATTCAGTGAAATAAATTATAGTTGTAAGAGTTAAAGAAAGAGGAAAGAAACATAAAATGTGGCTTGACAGTCAGCAGCTTCTGGCTGATTTCAGTGAGGAGTGTTATCTTTTATAAACTAAGAGTATATAGTAGTTTTAGGGTAAGAGTGCTTATCACAAGCCTGGAATGTTTCTGTGCTGTGGAGAAGCTTATGGAAGGGTTGGAATGACTCTGGTCGGAGGGGAGGTTATCTTGGGGCTGACATCTCTCTGGATGAAGGGGAGGCTATCTCAGGGCTGGCATGTCTCTGGTTGGGGAGGAGTTTGGAATGTTTTTGATTGGATATGTTATCTGTGGCTTATGGTTATGCTGACCTTAGCCATTAGGCTGATGCCCTTTGGATTTAGGCAGTTTGTAATCAAGATGAACTTTAGAATGGGAATGCTTATCCAAGATGGTGATGCTGCCGCTCTGTCAGTAGTTACTTAATCAAGATGACAAATATTTGTGTAATTTCTTGGCGAGAGAGGATGTTGTTGGAGACCCTAAACGTGATGTTTTTTAGTTGAGGACACTAAAGGCCCCATGAGCAGGGTCACTAGGCAGTGAGCTAGTCTTATTTAAACAGGGAGTCTAGTGGGTGGGGGGTGAAAAAGAAAAGAAAAAGAAAAAAAAGAAAAACAAACAGGGAGCCTGATTTGCACACCAGCAGTGTCCTCTCTTCTCACGTCTCCTGGGCCCTAAGGAAATCCACTCTGGCTCCCACGAACAGTGAAGAATTAAAAAATGGTTTTAGGCTTTCAATATATGTAATTTTATTAGAAATTTATTCGCCTGCAATTTTGTTGGAGTTGCCCTTAGCAACATCTATATATATGTATGGACTATGTTTACTCAAAGGAATGTGCAAATAAAACCACTAAGGGAAGAGAATATAGATGTATATTGGCAGAGATCAAAAGGATTCTAGAGAGAAACACCTGGTATTTTGAGTTTGGTCATGGGACCATTTTTTCTAAAAGATATTAGGATCACACATAGAAATTCCCATAAGAATAGGCAGAATTGGCTGGGTGCGGTGGCTCACACCTGTAATCCCAGCATTTTGGAAGCCCAAGGCGGGTGGATCACAAGGTCAGGAGATTGAGACCATCTTGGCTAAAACAGTGAAATCCTGTCTCTACTAAAAATACAAAAAAAATACAAAAAAAAAAAAAAAAAAAAAGCCAGGTGTGGTGGCACAAGCCTGTAATCCTAGCTACTCGGAAGGCTGAGACAAGAATCATTTGAACCCAGGAGGCAGACGCTGCAGTGAGCCGAGATCGTGCCATTGCACTCCAGTCTGGGTGACAGGGTAAGACTCCATCTCAAAAAAAAAAAAAAAAAAAAAAGAATAGGCAGAATTTATGTGGATTTTTAAAGTGATGAGGTCTCTCTAGATTGAAGACCTCATACTTTGTATCTGCACTCATCCTTTAAATAGAGCACTCATCCTTTAAATAGAGCACAACTGTGAGTTATTAGAGACTGACACTGTATTTATCTTTCTTAGTCTGACATTGGTTCCATGTTTTCTCTTCTATGTTGTGCAAGCCTTTGTCTCCTGCCTACCCCACACTTAAACTCCCAAACTCCTCATTCTAAAGACAAGGTTGGCTGAGTGCAGTGGCTTACACCTGTAATCCCAGCACTTTGGGAGGCCAAGGCAAGTGGTCACTTGAACTTAGGAGTTTTAGACCAGCCTTGCAACATAGCAAGACCCCCATATCTACAAAAAATTTAAAAAATTAGCTGGGCATGGTGGCCCAGGCCTGTAGTCCCAACTGCTTGGGAGGCTGAGGTGGGAGGATCACCTTAGCCTAGGAGGTCGAGGCTTCAGTGAACTGCGATTGCGCTATTGTACTTCAACCTGTCTCAAAAAGAAGAAAAAAGAAAAGAAAAACAAGGGTTGGTCAAGCATCTTGTCTTTGGTCCTAAAACAGCACCTGTCCTAGTTGAAGATGTGGTTTAGAGTATCTAATGCACCAGAGCTTTGGTTACTCCTCATCATTGCTCTTATACCCTCTTTCCCATAGTGGCCCCTGCTGTCATACAGCTCTTTCCCTTCCAAAGGAATAAAGGACTGTGATAACGTCATTTACTCTGAGGAAAGCTGTAACATTCACTGGTGATGTCATTTTAGACACCAAGAAATAGAGATATTTTAAAAATCAATACACATAGACAAGTACACACTAGTTATCAAAACGGCCATCCTTGCCTATGAAGGTGTTTCCCAGCAATTGGTTATTTGTGGGCTGCATATTTAACTGAATGGATGGCTGAACATTGAGGCAAGTTGGGCAGACCTGGTCGCTGACCTCCTGCTCATGGTTGTGAACAGAATGGAGGGGAAGAGCCAAATCAAACATCAGGTGCAGCAGCGCTAAGGTACTGTTGCCTTCAGATTTTAGATTTGTCCTTGAAGTATTGTTTTAGAGAAGGAGGAACTGGCATCAGGACTGGGGGAGATATACTTCTGCCACTCAGGAGCAATCACATCTTGCAATCAAACCTCAGTTAACTAAAACTGGGAGAAGAAAGATGGAAACAATAGGAGTTCATGGACATTTAGGTACGAATCCCAAGTACTCTGGAAAGACTAAGGGAGATTTGGCATCATGCATGAGAGTGTCCCTGAAAGATTTTTGAAACTACTTGGTCTTAGCTTGTGTTTGTGTGTGTGTGTGTGTGTGTGTTTAAATTATTTTTATTTTTTATTTTTTGAGACAGAGTCTCACTCGGCTGCCAGGCTGGAGTGCAGTGGCGCAATCTCAGCTCGCTGCCACCTCTGCCTCCTGGCTTCATGTGATCCTCCTGCCTCAGCCTCCTGAGTAGCTGGGATTAAAGGCGCACACCACCATGCCCAGCTAATTTTTGTATTTTTAGTAGAGATGGGGTTTCATCGTGTTGACCAGAATGGTCTTGATCTCTTGACATCATGATCCACCAGCCTCGGCCTCCCAAAGTGTTGGGATTACAGGCATGAGCCACCATGCCTGGCCTAAATTATTTTAATAGTAATATATGTATTTTGTCAAAAATTTGGAAAATAACAAACAAGTACAGAGAAAGAAACAATGGCTTATAATTGCAACTCTGAGAAAAATTTTCCAATTATATATAAATAAATTTAATTTTCTTGAAATGAAATTAATCTTTTATTGCATAGATGACTACATATCCTGTTTCATTCACTTTATATTAGTAACATTTCTGTATATTATTAAAAGTCTTCAAAATATTTTAAGACTGCTATGTGCCAGTGTAATCTGCTGTTGTGAAATGAAAGCGAATATCGAAGGATGCCAATGAAATTATAAAATTTAAAATTTTATAATTTAAATTTTTATAAATGAAAAACTTTCTTTAAATGCTGAGACTGAGGAAGAAATAACTGATGTTCTGCTCCTAGCCCAGGTGCCCTCTTGAACTAGGTCTGTTCTATGCTAATAATCTGCCCTTTTTTTCCTGTTTCACTTGGATGTCTGTCATTGTTGATGAAGCCAAGAGTCATCTTTCAGTAATAGGTTTATAAAACACTCAGTATCTGCTACAGGTTGAGATCCCTCGAGAGTGTTCACTTGGCCTCCTTTATGGGACTTGAGTCACTGGCTGGACCTCCTCCTTGGTGCTATAGCCACTAACCTGCCTCAGCTGTATCCAGTATTAGCTGGAAACTAGCACAGCGTTCATCCAAGCTCTAGGACACTGCTTGGCCAAGATCTTTCACTGGAGTCTCCAAAGAAGGGTATAATTTGGGGGATATGTTATAATTAGATCTGATGTCTCATATAGCAAGTAAACAGCCCTCTAGCTTGGGTGGAAATGTGCCCTGGTCAGGTGCAACACTCCAGAAGGGCAGCAGCCACCAGACCAGAAGACCAGGAAGCCCAGCTCCCAAGCAAAACCACAAACTGATGGGAGACTTGTGGTGAGGGGAAAATATTTGTTGTTTGTTTTCTGTTTAGTCTGGGGATTCCCACTGGTTTTTAAATGCTGGCATAGTTCCCAGTGGCTAAAGCTAGAAATATTTTACTGTTTCATTAAATTTTCTTTGTAAAAATGTTAAGTTGAGGCCAGGCACAGTGGCTTACCCCTGTAATCCCAGCACTTTGAGAGGCCAAGGAGGGAACATTGCTTGAGCCTAGGAGTTTGAGACCAGCCTGAGCAACACAGTAGGACTCCATTGCTACGAAAAAAAAAAAAAAAAAATTAGGCAGACGTGGTGTTGCACACCTGTGGGCCCAGCTATTCAGGAGGCTGAGGCAGGAGGATCAGTTGATCCCAGGAGTTTGACCCTGCAGTGAGCCATGATCCACTCTGGCCTGGGCGACTGAGCAACACTGCCTCGAAAAAGAAAGAGAAAAAAGTGGGTAGTTTGGGTCCCCTGGCACCTTGTGTCCTTTGCGGCCCCCGTCTCCATGTGAGCTTTTGGCATTGTGGAGGCTGTATTTTTGGGGCTCCTGCGGGCTTTCTGTTCTGGGCTTTTCCCCTCCCATCCTGCCTGCCTTGGGGCTGATGGATATCTGTTGCCGGTTCTTTATTCTGCTGCTCTTGTTGGCAACGAAAACGGAATCTAGAACATAAAAACCTAATTTCTTTAGCCAAACCATCTCCTAGAAAAGCTGTAATTAACCACAGATGCCTGACACTTGCTGACTCGCGTCCTGTTCACAAGACCTCCTTTCAGCTCAAAGTTCCTTGCCCTGGGGTTACCCTGTCAGCACCATGTGAATGGTGGCAAGTGAAAACAGGGCGCTTACAGTGGACATATTTCTTAAAAATTTTTTTGATATGGTAGAATATACATAACCTGAAATCCCCCATTTCATCCTGTTTCAGTGGCATTCACTTTTTTTTTTTTTTTAAGACGGGGTTACACCATGTTCGTCAGGCTGGTCTTGAACTCCTGACCTCAGGTGATCTGCCCGCCTTGGCCTCCAAAATGCTTGTATTACAGGTGTGAGCCACCGCGTCCGGCGCCATTCACGTTTTTGTGCGACCATCAGCACATGCTGTGCATCCATCTCCAGAACTTTTTAGTCATCCTAAACTGAAACTCTGTACCATGAAACAATAATCCTCATTCCTCACTCTCCGCGCCCCTAGTAACCACTACGCTACTTTATTTTTTATTTTTATTTTATTTTATTTATTTATTTTTCTCGAGACAGGGTCTCACTCTGTTTCTCAGGCTGGAGTGCAGTGGTGTGATCACGGCTTATTGCAGCCTGGACCTCCCAGGCTCAAGCAATCCTCCCACCTCAGCCTCCTCAGTAGCTTGGACCACAGGCATGAGCCATTGCACCTAGGTGATATATATATATATATATGTGTATTTGTAGAGACAGAGTTTCGCCACGTTGCCCAGTCTGGTCTTGAATTCCGGGGCTCAGGCGATCCTCCTGCCTCAGCCTTTCACGGTCTACTTTCTTTCTCCATGAGTTTGATTACTCCAGCTACCTAACATAGGTGATATCATACAATATTTGTCCTTTTCTGGACAAATATTTCTTTTTAAAAAGACTCTAGAGTGTAACTGCTACTTCCAAGTCATTTCTGAGCAGGCCAGACTAGTAGCGGTGAGGACTGAAGGTTAGAGACATGCTGTGTGTGTATAAGATGTGCCTGGGCTAACCCAGCCTGTACTGCCCTGGAGTGATGGGCTTCTGCAGCTTCGGGTCATGCAGCTGTGGCCAGATGTTTCCTGTCTAGACACTGAGGCTGAGTAGGTGCCATTTCTTTTGTCTTTTCTAGTTCAGATGTTTGTATTTGATCAAAATCTGATGAGATTTTTATACCATTTTTCTTAAGTAGTGGTAAAATATTCCAACTATTTAAAAAGTCTTCTCTACTTCAGTCCCCAACCCTCTCCCTATGGGAAGTGGAGGTTACCCATCTCTTGGGTATCTTTCCATAGATATTCAATTCATAGGTAATCCTATGTATGTTTGTATGTGTGTGCTAGTCTCCAGCATGATGTGTTAATCTAATAGAGTGTTACTCATAGCTGTGGTTAAATCAATACCCAGGGTATTTTTTGTGGCTATGGAAATTATGTTTTCAGCTGAATCATGTAATATGTTATAATTATATTTTACTTGTCTTAGTTCATTTTCTGTTGCTTATAAAAGGATACTTGAAACTGAGTAAATTATAAAAAAAAGAAATTTATTTCTCACAGTTAAGGAGGCTGGGCAATTCGAGATCAAGGACCCCCATCTGGTGATGGTCTTCTTGCTGATGTGATTCTGCAGGGTCGTGAGGCAGCACAGGGCATCACACGGTGAGGGGGCTGAGCGTGCTCATGTGCTAGCTCAGGTCTCTCTTCTTATAAAGCTGCCAGTTCCACTCCCATTAATCCTTTATTCTGTTATTAATCCATGAATGGAGGGCTGAGTCTTCATGATACAATCACCTCTTACAGGCCTCACCTCTCCACACTGCCACATTGGGGATTAAGTTTTAATACAAGTTTTGAAGGGAATATTCAAGCAATAGCACTTAGTTCATTCATTTATTCATTTATTTATTTACTTGAGACAGGGTCTCGCTCTGTCTTCAGGCTGGAGTGCAGTGTGCAAATCATAGCTCATTGCAGCCTCAAATTCTTGTGCTTAAACAATCCTCCCACCTTAGCCTCCCAAGTAGCTAGAGCTACAGGCATGTGCCGCGGAGCCCAGCTAATTTTTTTTTTTTTTTTTTTTTTTTTTTTTTTTTTTTTTTGAGACGGAGTTTCACTCTTGTTACCCAGGCTGGAGTGCAATGGCACGATCTCGGCTCACCGCAACCTCCGCCTCCTGGGTTCAAGCAATTCTCCTGCCTCAGCCTCCCGAGTAGCTGGGACTACAGGCACATGCCACCATGCCCAGCTAATTTTAGTATTTTTAGTAGAGACGGGGTTTCACCATGTTGACCAGGATGGTCTCGATCTCTTGACCTCGTGATCCACCTGCCTCGGCCTCCCAAAGTGCTGGGATTACAGGCGTGAGCCACCGCGCCCGGCTAATTTTTAATTTTTTCTTTTGCTAAGAGATGGGTTCTCATTATGTTGCCCAGGCTGATCTCAAACTCCTGGCCTCAAGTGACTCTTTCACCTTAGCCTCCCAAAGTACTGGGATTGCAGGCATGAGCCACTGCTCCCAGCCCCAGAGCAATTCTTGAGTAGCTTTTTGATTATCTTGAATTTAATAGTTTTCTAAGTATCAAGCACTCATTCTTCTCTAAACTCAAAAGGAACGTATGCATCTTCTCCCACCATGAGAAAATTATCAGTACTGATATTTATTTATTTATTTTGGAGATGCCTGTCCTGGCTCCCTCCCTTCTGCTTCTGTCTGATCAGGTTACCCTTTGGGTCTGGGGTCCAGCTGTCTTTACTACTATTCTGAGGTCCTGCTATTCCTCCTGCGGTCCAGCTACTGTTCACTGGAGCCCAGGTCCTCTTTCTTGGTTTTTCCTTTTTTTTCTACTTTTCAAAACTTCATTAAAAAAAAAGTAATGGTGGTAAATCTCTAGAACATATTCAATTTTCTGGGATCTCTCCCCCGAGAATGTGACATATTGATTTCCAAACATGCCAGAAGTCTACATGGTTCCCAATGGTACTAAATGGTGAGAAGCTGAAGTCCTAAAGTGTTCCTCTTCTGGCTTTGCCCAGTCTGTGCTCTGTCCTTGGATCAGCAATAATTGTCTGAATAGCTACTATGGTTTCATTAATTTTTGTCTGTAGCTCTCTGAGCTCTTCTATATGCAGCAATCACAGAATTTGAGCAGCTTCCTCAAGAACTGCATCTCCTGTGTTGAAACTAAGAACGTGTTTGTCTAAAACAACAGGCAAGCCTTCTTTTGTTTGATTTGCCTTAGCAGCTGCATTCTGTATCATGCACTCCTAAACCAAAATTCGAATTGCCTTAAGCATTACCAGGTAATCATCATGACATTGAATCTGAAGCAGGTTAGCCAAAGCCATCATACCAGGCTTAAAATCAGGATTATTTACATCCAAATTGATCAACAGCTCTGCATTTTTAGTTGCATTGTCAGCAGTTTTTGCATTATCAGATACTAATTCCTTGTATTTTTCAGTGTTATCTCCATATTCAAGTCTAACAGCTAAACCACGAAGCCAGTCAATAGCTTCTTGTCAATCTTGAGTCAAGGACAGTTAACATCTCTTAGCTACTTCTCAAAGAACTTGAGCCAGTCACTGCTGTGGAAGTTTCTTAAATTACCTCTGTCTTCAATCTTGTAGTGTCTAATTTTCTGGGCTTGAAGCCAAAAAAATGAAGTTTCTAAATTCTGTTTCATCTTTGCAGTTGAAGCCGGCCGGGTTGTGGTAATCCAGAGCCGTCAGCTTGTGTCAGAACACGGTCTCCGCTTCTCGCTCTCCTTGGCTTTTACTATTTGACTTTGGCAAGGAGACCATCCTTCGCCAACTTTCTGGGACTTGCATGCGTGAAAATGCTGTTCTTTTTCCTACCTTCACCTTGACGTAGTTTGGCTGATACAGAGTTCGAAAGGAAAATATTTTTTGTTTTAACTTTGAAGTCATTGATATATTTCCTTTGAGTGCTGGGTTGCTCTAGAGAAGCAGAATGCTATTCCGATTCATTCATAAATGATCTGCTTCTTTTCCTCTGGAAGCTTTTGGGATCTTCGCCTCATCTTAGAGTTATAACGTCCCCTGATGAAGCCCCTTGGTGGGCCTTTTTTCTCCTACTGTGCTGCCCAGCCGGGGGTCCAGTTAGGAAAGACCCTTATCTTCAGTGTTGGGGCACTTTCTTGAACATTCCCCCTTTTGCATCCACTTTCCGTGTTCCCTCTGCAGCTCCTCTTACATGATTGTTGGGAGGCCTAGATTGCTATTCTGAGCCCAGAGCCTTTCCTGTTGAGCCTCCACAGAGACTGAGCTTCCAGTTTCTCTAGAGAGAGGGAGGAGAGTCAGGGACAGCCACTCCTCCTGTCTCCAGCCCCACCCCAAACCCCACCCTCCCAGTGGGAGCCTTTCCCTTTGATGTCTACAAAGTAACAAGTATAATGATTTATGGAAAATCTTTGCTGTAATATAGGTGGCATGGATCTGGCCTTGCTAATTAATGTAGGCACCTATTGTTACCAGGCAACTGCTAAGCCCTTCCTGCCATGAATGACTAAAGACAAAATTGTGATTGATTTCTCCTTGTGTTCTGCATGCTCCTTTTCTATTTCTGGGCTGCGTCCTCCTTGTTAGTTGGCTTAAGGTTCTCCCGGACATCTTATGCAGTCTGATTTCTACTGTCCATGGTGTGCTGCCAAACCATCCTTTGTGCCTCAGTTTCTCAGCTTCTGGGGGCTCTGCCCCGGTGTGCTTTGCACCTCTGGTCTGGGTGTAGTCTCCTCAGGCTGCCTTCCTGGGGCTATGCCCCACCTGCCTCCCAGCCTTCACTTTCTCTCTGGTCCGTGTCTCCCTGAGTCCAGCTGCAAGCTACTCCCGGGTTCCAGGCCTTGAGGCAGAGCCAGTCTTCAAAGGCACAAGTGTGTCCTTTTATTGTACTGGAGCAAGCATAGAAAGTCGACACCAAGACAAAATTATGCCAAATTGCAGGGTCTTTATTGCCGGCGGCCATGGAGGACTTGCGTCTCTCCAACCTGTGGCCCCAAAAGGAGGGTGTCAAGACCTTTTATACCCGTAAAACCACCTCATGGGTGAGGGTGGGGGGCGGGGGCAGGGGTGAGGGGCTTCAGACATTCTGAGGGCTAGGGAACTTTTGACATTCCGATTGTTACTTAAATGGTTCACAGAAGTCAAGATAAGCATTAGTTTACACATTGTCTGGGTAGGGTGGAAATCACAGACCTTAGTTACTTATTACAAGTCGTAGGGGCCAAGATGGCATGGGTTTGGACTGCTTGGCCTGTCACATTTGAGGACTGGCTCTGCCTCATTCTTCAACCATCAGTCTGTCCGATCTCATGGTTCACTCTGTTGAGCCCGTGGGTCTTGCCTCAAGAAAATGATGCCTCTTCTAAAGTGGATTTGTGAAGTACGTAGAAAGCACCCCCACTTCAGTAGCCTTGGTTTCCCTTAGAACTGCAAAGACTAGACCCATCAGTTGTGCAGGATCTTCAGGAACTGCTGAAAGCCAGGGTCACCACTCAACCACTAGTTATTGCCCACGATGAGCAGGGCATCATTCTAGGCACAGAATTCTCCATCTGTTTCTTCAGCCCTTCCTGTCACCATGATATTCAGGGGGCTACCAGGAGAGGGTCAGCTAGTTCCTTATTTGGAGATATTTGTCCTGTGTATTCTCTTTTCATCTTCTGGCAACCTCTCGGCACTGTGACATCCAGCCACTGCCCCAGAGCATGAAAGGATCTGGCCTTTCCTTGACCCCTGGGACCTCCCCCATGCCCACCATTCATTCATCAGGTGCATTCCAAAATTATATTGCTCCTACTGAGGAACAAGGGAAAAGGGGAAGACAGAGTATTTCAAGTCAAAGGGATGCCACTCAGATTTACACATCAGGAAATGCAATGACAGGGGACTGTTAACTGCTGGATCCTGGGAACAATAAGCAAGTAATGTTAACCTGAGCAGCTCTGACCACCCCCCTACCCAGTTCTGACTGATGCCATTGTAGAGCCATGTCTTAGCTACTCTATTTATCACAGGCTAATGAGGATCTGCAAAATGGTATTGTTGGGAAGAAGTGAATTAAAAACGTTTAGTGTTCTGATTCAACCTAAGGAAATGGTGTCTCATTCAGACCTAGGAACCTCACTCACTACCACGTGTCTGCTCCAGATGTCGACCAGGCTATGCTATCCCCTGGCAGCTGCCACCCCTGCCTATGGGGCCATGGGTCAGGATGGAGCCCCTTCTACCCTTGACAGCTTCCTGTCTTTTTAAGCCTTAAGCCTCAGCCTTTCACAGGTTGAGGGATGAGATTTATTTTGCTTTGAGATAAATAGGTTGTATAGGGAAGCGAGCTCTAGGAAGGAAGGTGGACCTTCCATATTTTTCTTCTTTTTCTTCCTTCCCCTGGTCATGATCTTCTTTGCTGTGTTTAAAGAGCAGTGACTTTGAGCCGATAAAGAAATCCTCTGGAGAGCATCTGAAAGTATTTAAAAATGTTCCCCAGCTGATAAGGGTGGCTTATGGCTATACTCCCAGCGTTTTGAGAGGCTGAGGTGGGAAGATGGCTTGAACCCAGGAGTTCAAGGCTGCAGTGAGCCATGAAAGCGCCACTGCACTCCAGCTTGGGTGACAGAGCAAGACCCCATCTTGAATAAAATAAAATAAATTAAATTAAAATGTGGATTTCAACATGTAAACACAGTGTCCACCCCAGGAGAGATCATTAAGTACCCAGGGACTTGCACCTTAGGTGCACCTTCAAGCACATGACCTGTGACCGCTGCAAATACAGTCATGCTGTCAGTGCGAGAGCTTGCAAAATGATGGTTAGGGCTCCAGAAAGTTCTAAACAGGACAAAGGCTACCAGTTCTCCATTTTTATGGTAGTTGCAGTCCTGGTAAATTAGGTGGATATTGAAACCATACTTTGTGTGTATGTAAAATGAAATACTTTGTGTGTATATAAAATGAAAGTAGGTTCTAGTCTCAGAAGGTCATTTGGGATATGGAACAGTTGCCCTTGGGCCCTGAAAACCCATGGTGCCCCCCTAGTCATTGTCACCACCAAAAACAACGCCACAAATTTTCAAAATGCCTTGAGGGGGCAGTCCCTGACGCAGAGAACCACTGGTGCAGAGTTTACCACAGAAATCAAGACAGGTGGTCAGGGGCAGTGGCCCACACCTATAATCCTAGAACTTTGGGAGGCCAAGGTGGGCAGATCACCTGAGGTCAAAAGTTCAAGACTAGCCTGGCCAACAGGATGAAACCATGTATCTACTAAAAATACAAAAATTAGGTCAGGCACAGTGGCTCAAAGTGCCTGTAATCCCAGCACTTTGGGAGGCCAAGGCAGGCGGATCATCTGAGGTCAGAAGTTTAAGATCAGCCTGGCTAACATGGTGAAACCCTGTTTCTACTAAAAATACAAAAAATTAGCTGGGCATCGTGGCACGCCTGTAATTCTAGCTACTTGGGAGTCTGAGGCAAGAGAATCACTTGAACCCAGGAGACAGAAGTTGCAGTAAGCCAAGATTGTGCCATTGTACACCAGCCAGGGCTACAGAGTGAGACTCCATCTCAAAAAAAAAAAAGAAATCAAGATAGGTGATAGCACACATATTAGTCGGGGTTTTCTTCCAAGAAACTGAACCTATAGGATCTATATCTATAGCGTTATCTAGAAAGAGAAAGAAAGATTTATTTTAAGGAATTAGCTCACACATAGTGGGGGGATGATAAATATGAAATCAGCATGGTGTTGGCTGGAGACCCATGAAAGACTTAATGTTGCAGTCTTGAGTTCTAAGGCAGTTTGGAAACAGAATCCCCTTTTTCGCTGGGACCTCTGTCTTTTTCTTATAAGGCCTTCAGCTGTTTGGATGGGGCCTACTCCCATCATGAAGAGTAATGTGCTTTACTCAAAGGTTGCTGCTTTAAGTGTTAGTGACATCTGAAAAGTACCTTCACAGCAACATCTAGGCTAGTGTTCGACCAAACAGCTGGGTAGTATGGCCTAGCCAAGCTGACATATAAAATTAACTATCACAGCATATGACAAAGAAGTTGAAGAAGTTTCCAATCCTATAATAGGGATTCAAAGGGTAGTCACTGTAAATATCTTTATGTGTTTTTCTTTGCAGCATAAGCAGCGTGCAGCGTTCAGACAATGGGTCATATGTCTGTAAGATGAAAATAAACGATGAAGAGATCGTGTCTGATCCCATCTACATGGAAGTACAAGGCAAGTCCACAGACCAGCGTCCCATTGCCAGAGAGATGTTAGTTTTAGAGCCTGTGTTAAATGTTTTGTGTATAATACTCTAGAGTTTTACCTGCCCATTTATAACTCTGTATGCAAATCTTGCAAATCTATCAGCACTGAAATTTTACAAGATATTCCCCTTTGTAGTCTGTAAATAATAATGAAATGAATGAATTCAATTCCTGAAGTTTGAGCTCTATCCTAGGCATTAAAGGTAAAATAAAAAGAGATTATGGACTTCCTTGTCCACAGATTATTTATTTATTTTATTTTATTTTTTTAAAAAGATGGGGTTTCACCGTGTTGGTCAGGCTGGTCTTGAACTCCCAACCTCAGGTGATCCTCTCGCCTTGGCCTCCAAAGTGCTTGGATTACAGGCGTGAGCCACCATGCCCGGCCTTGTCCACAGATTATTTACAATAAAAATAAGCTGAAGAGTTCTTTTTAAGAAGCAAACTGCATTCTACTATCTAGTTTCCAGTGCTGGTACCAGCTATCACTCACCTGGTCAAGTGGCTCTTAGCTTATTGTTCAGCATCTTTTCCTGTCTTCCCTATGCAGACAGTGAAACCCTGGAGGGTGAGTGGTTTTCCTGGACTGGCTCAACAGCTCAGCCCGAGACTTCCTTTGGGCACTGGTATGTGTCAGGTGCATGGTTCAGAGAAATTCCATGACATCATATAAGGTCTGTGGGGGTGAGGAGTGAGACATCAGGCTAGGAAAAGGCAATCTCTGCCCTCAAGGAACTTGAACTCTAATGGGCAATGTGAGCTGATGTACAGGTGAGCCCAGGTCCTGGGTTTGGTGCCCTGAGTCCGGGGGTTTGCATGCCTGATTCTGCAATGGGAGGGCTGCAAGGAGGAAGCATATTTATTATCACCCCCAGTGGTCATCCTCACTGCTTTCCGGGGTGCTTGTGTCCTTGCTCTCTGAGGTGCTCCTCCTCTCTGAGGTGCCCCTCTTAGCAGAACCATTAGGTCACATTAGCTTTTCAATCAGAAACATCTCCCACTAAAAGGCTGCTGTGCTACCCATTCTTTTGTGAACCTGAACTTGATGCCTACCAATGTGGAGGGAAGCCTCAGGGAGCACGAATGGAAGGAAAGAGGAGGAGTGAATGGGGAAGACAGAGCAGGGAAGAGACTCTCTCAGAAGAGTCTCTTCAGGACCTTTGCTCTAGGCCCATCTAAGGCTGGACAGCTCTTTCTCAGGGTTACATCAACATCAGCCAGAGAGGGGATTTCCTACATTTGCAGCTAATTTGGGGAAAAAATATTTAGAGGAAATTTTATTTGTCAGAATCCCAGAAAAATGCTCAGAGCAGGAACATGTTAAATCCAAATAGAGTTTCAAAAATCCCTGAAACAGGACAAAATAATTTTATTTCACATAACTGCCACATCATTCCTGCTGGATCCAGATCTGTGAGTTCCCAATCCCCGAAAGAACACAATTAGCTGGACTTGTTACATTTTTGACACCTGCCCCAAATAAATACTGACTGGCTTTCTCTGAGCTTCCTTGGGGCTTTCATTTTGGAAATTACAATAGATCTTAGAATTGCAACTGCAATTATGTGTATACTGTTTTCATGAGAATCTGCTTTGAAAAGCACTCAGCCTTATACAAGGCTGTGGATTTGAAAATTCATTGTGACTCATCTGAAAGTCATACACACAATAGATTGTCTTCATACCATGGACAGATCTATCACATAGTTCTGTTTTACTCTGTTTATTTTGGTAAGAAATACTGAAAACCTGCCAACCAGTCAGTCCCAGGAGTTTGAGCAACACCTGATTTGAGAACTGCCTGTGGCCTGCCTTCTGGTAAAACCAGTTCTGAGCCACTATTTATAGCCCCTTTGGCAAAGTGTCCTAGAAAGCTGGCTTAAGGCGGACTGGCAGGAATTAGCCTCTATGCTCTTTCTTATTCAATTTAAGGAGGTAAAAACTGATTAATACAGACCTGACTGAGGTAGTAGATAAAGAAATCTGCTGCCAAGGCCAGGTGCAGTGGCTCACACCTGTAATCTCAGTACTTTGGGAGGCAAAGGCAGATGGATCACTTGAGGAAGTTCGAGGCCAGCGTGGCCAACATGGTGAAAACCCATCTCTACTAAAAATACAAAAATTAGCCAGAGGTGGTGGCGCACACCTGTAATCCTACCTACTCGGGAGGCTAAGGTAGAGAAATCGCTTGAACCTAGGAGACGGAGGTTGCAGTGAGCTGACATCAGCCCACTGCACTCCAGCCTGGGCAACAGAGTGAGACTCCATCTCAGAAAATAAATAAATAAATAAATAAATAAATAAATAAATAATCTGTTGCCAAGTTCGAGTCTAGTTTCCATTCCCCTTTGGGCTCTGTCTCGGCTTTCAGATCTGAAACATTCTTTCATGTAACGCTTTCTCTGCAGGACTTCCTCACTTTACTAAGCAACCTGAGAGCATGAATGTCACCAGAAACACAGCCTTCAACCTCACCTGTCAGGCTGTGGGCCCGCCTGAGCCCATCAGCATTTTCTGGATTCAAAACAGCAGCCGTGTTAACAAACAGCCTGAAAAATCCCCCTCTGTGCTAACTGTTCCCGGTAAGTTTGAGCCATGGGCTTATTTATTGATTTATCCTCTAATAGTGAAAGGGATCAAAAGTTTGGTGACCCTTGCTGTGCACCACTAGCAGGTAGTGGAGACAGATGAAAATGCAGGTGTGGCAGCAAGATTATGGGACCAGGTAGAGGGGAAGGCAGGCGGGAATCACAGTTGTGAGAATTCACAGGTCAAGGTGGGGAAATAGGTGAGGGCCCTCTGAGGGTATATAGGGTTAAGTTGTTGAACTGGCCAGAATCCCCGAGCCTAGGCAGCAGGAGCCCTGCTCACATCTCCTGTGGCCGCTGTGGCCTTGCTGGCCTGGCAGGTCTTGTGTTTATGGAATAATTGACATGAATACCTCAGTGAGTTTGACACCAAGAGAGTGATTGGTCATGGAGAGCTATTGCAGAAAGCATGAGTCCTTGTAGGATTGTGGCTGAATGCATATTTCATGGTCATCTTGATTTCCATTCAAATGAAAGTGCCCCAGCTTTAGTCCCACACATCACCGATAATGCTCTTGTCAATACCATTGACGTTTCCCATGCGCTGAAGTCAGTGGGCTCTTCTGTGGCTCCTCTGACTGCATCTTTCAGCAACAGGCAAGGCTACCACACTCCCTCCCTCTTTCCGTTCTCCAGTGACTGCAGTATGCCTGAGGCTGTTCTAGGCCTTCAGGACATAGCATGGACTTTTGGAAACACTGTCTTGGCTTCCATTTCATTGAATGACATCAATTCATTGCTCCTCCTTTGTCAATGAGTAGAGTTTTGAATGGCAGGGCTCAATCCTGGGCCCCCTTCTTTTGCTCTGAGATGCTTCCTCTTGGGAGAGTTTCTCTGGGCCCCTGGCTTTAACACTATATATAAGAAATGACCTTGAACTTTACATCTCTAGCCCAGACCCCTCTCCTGAGCTGCAGGCTCATGTATCCAGCCGTCTCTTTGGCATTGTCACTTACTGGGTACATAGGCATCTCAGAATGAAACTCTTAATTTCCACTCCAGACTTGTTCCACTTCAGAATTCCCCATCTTAGTGAAAGATAGCACCATTTTCCCACCCTTCCTTTTTCTCATTTTTCATGTTGGCATTGGCAATTCTGTCAGTTCTGCTCTTACAATACATCTGAACTCTGTCTTTTCTCCATTCCTGCTATCAGCACCCTGGTCCACGTCACTGCCAGCTCTTGCCGTCACCTCTGCAGTAACTTCCTAACTGGGTCTTTTTGCTCCCAGCCTTGACCCCACTCCCATCCACCCTCCTTAGCAGCAGATGACATCACCTGCCAGCTGAAAACCCGGCAGTAGCTCCCCGTTGTCTTAGATTGTCACCCAGTCCTTCCTGCTCTTGCCCTAGGGGCTACGTGTTCCAGCTCCTACCCATCTATCCAACCCCGCCCCATCCCATGCTCTCCTCCCTGCTCATTAGGTACAAGTCACGTTGTGTTTCACTTCTCCAGGCACATCCTGTTCTTTCCTGTCTCATGACCTTTGCACTGTCTCTTCTATCTGCTTGCGGTGTTCTTCCATCTGCCCTTTGTTCCATAACCCAACTCAAACATCACTTCTTCAGGGAGGCCATCCCTGATCAGTCCCAATCCCGTATTCCTCCCAATCCCATATTCCTGTGTACTCCTCCGTTGCACTTGTCACTGTCTTTAATTACCCAGTTTATTGGTTTGGCCTCCTTGTCCAGCTTCTTAGAGAATGTATGTTCAGTAAGGACAGGGCTTTCTCTCTCCCATTCACCTCTGCACAGCCAGTGGCTGAAGCCATGCCTGACTCTAGCAGTGCTCAGTAATTATTTATGTCTCGGATGGATCGGTAAATGAATGCCAGCCCCTAGCTATTAACTCTGAATCACTTTTCTAACCCAGGACTTCAGGAGGAATGTTATGGTTTTCTCTCCTTCATCTGAGTTTTATTTGAGTTCTTCCTAGGGAATTCGTAAGTAACTTCTTGGTTCACATTCAAGGATGATTACGCTGAAATCCCGTAACAAAAGACTTGTTTTCATTGAAGTAAAACTGACATACGATTAAATGCATAGAATTTAGTTGTACAACTCAATGAGTTTTCCTAAGTGTAGACACTCATGTAGCTACCACCTCAATCAAGATATAGAATATTGCCATCACCTCAGAAAGTCCATCAGGGTCCCTTCTATTGGGTCACCATCTCCCATAGGCAATTCTGTTCTGATGTCCATCATCACAGATTAATTTTGCCTGTTCTTGAGCTTCAAAAAACGGAATATAAAGTATGTAGTTTTTTATGTCATATGTACTTTCGTGGCTTCTTCCACTCAACATGGTATCTTTGAGATTCAGCTGTGATGTTTTATTTATCAGCAGTACATCATTTTTATTTTTTATTTTTTGTGAGGGAGTCTTGTTCTGTCACCCAGGCCAAAGTGGAGTGGCATGATCTCAGCTCACTGCAACCTCCACCTTCTGGGTTCATGCAATTCTCCTGCCTCAGCCTTCCAAGTAGCCAAGACTACAGGTACCTGCCACCATGCCTGGCTAATTTTTGTATTTTAGTAGAGACTAGATTTCACCATGTTGGTCAAGCAGGTCTCTAATTCCTGACCTCAAATGATCCAGCCACCTCTACCTCCCAAAGTGCTGGGATTACAGGTGTGAGCCACCATGCCCAGCCAGTACATCATTTTTTATTGCTGATATAGTACTATGTTGTATTAATGTGCTAATTTGTTTTATCCATTTGTTTGGTGAACATTTTGGGTATTTATGGCAGTTGGCTATTATGAATAAAGCAGCTATGAATATTTGAGTGCAAGTCTTTTGGAGGACATATGTTTTTATTTTGTCTTGGATAAATGCCTAGGAGAGGAATTGCTGCTTCACATGTTTAACTTTTAAAGAAACACCAAATGGTTTTCCGAAGTGAATACACTATGTTTCATTCCCAGCAACAGTGGATGAGAGAGTTCCAGTTGCTCCATCCATATCTTTGCCAACATTTGATTTGGTCAGTCTTCTTAAGTGTAGAGGTTCTAGTGGGTTTGAAATCTAGTGGATTATTGTGATTTTAGTTTGCATTTTATTTCCTTGATGCCTAATTTTATACAAGACTTAGAAAAGATTTTGTGTCTTTTCATGTGCTTATTAATCAGTCATGTCTCTTTTTTGGTAAAGTGTCACTTCATGTCTTTTGCCCGTTTCTGTATAAATTCTAGAATCCACTTGACAATGTTTACACAAAAAAGCCTGCTGTGATTCTGTTTGCAATTTTATTGTATTTATAGATAAGTTTAGAAGAAAATGACATCTTGACAATATTGAGCCTTCCAGTCGATGAACACATTATATCTCTTCATTTATTTAGGTTTTCTTTAATTTCTTTCAGCAATTTTTGTAGTTTTTGAGGGAGAAGTCCTACAAGTCATTGGTTAAATTGTGTTTTTTTTTAATTTTAAAATTGGAATTATATGTATTTAAGGTATACAATGTAATGATTTGATATACATAGTGAACTGATTATTACAGCCAAGCTAATTAATATAGCTCTCTTTTCATATAGTTATGTTGTGGAGGGTGGCCGGGGAGGGAGTGTAGGAGAACACTTAAGATCTACCCTCTTAGCAAATTTCCAGTATACTGTGCACTATTATTAACTCTGCTGTACATTAAATCTCTAGAACTTATTCATCCTACAGACTAAAACTTTCTACCTTTTGACCAACATCTCCCCAATCCTCACCCTCACCCTCCTCCACAGTTTTAACCACAGTTCTACTTTTTGTTTCTGTGGGTTTAACTTTTTTAGATTGGACATGTAAGTGAGACCATGCAATAATTTTTCATTGCTTTGCCTGGTTTATTCACTTAGCATAACATCTTCCATTTTCATCCATGTTGTCGCATAAATGGCAGGATTTTCTTTTTTTGTACAGGCTGAATAATATTTCCATAATTTTTAAATCCATTCTGTTTATGGACACTTACCTTGTTTCCATGTCTAAGCCACTGTGAATAATGCTTCAATGAACATGGGAGCGCAGATACATCTTTGAGATCATATCATTTCCTTTGCATATATATCCAGTATGGGGACTGATGAATCATATAGTAGTTCTATTTTTAATTTTCTGAGGCACCTCCATACTGTTTTTCTTAATGGCTGTGCCAATTTACTTTTCACCAACAGTGTACAGCCAATCAGAATGCATTAATTTAGTATTTATGTACTAATAAATAGCATATTTGATTTTATTTTCCAATTGTTTACTATTAGTAAATAGAAAATAGATTTTGTATGTTTTTTTTTTTTATTTTTTTTTATTTTTTTTTTTTTTAAAGATGGGGTTTCACCATATTGGTCAGGCTGGTCTCGAACTCCCGACCTCAGGCGATCCGCCCACCTCAGCCTCCCAAAGTGCTGGGATTACAGGCGTGAGCCACCACACACGGCTGATTTTGTATGTTTTATAAAAATAGGGACAAAATCTGTCCATCTCTGTTTGTCTAGAACTTTTCTGTATGTTTTCTCAGAAATTAGAAGTGTGTTTTTGCAATAAGAGCTGTAAATTATTTTAATACCTAAGGCTGTAGTTTGTCTTGGCTTGGAGATCTGATTTATTTTTAAAAGGCCAGTTACACCTTTATAACTGGCACCTATTTTGCATTTCAAGTTCTTTACAATTTAATTTTACTTTTTTTTTTTTT